>JAZKJV010001476.1:440000-606311 GCA_037367405.1 Ottelia alismoides | reverse complement strand
TTTACATTATTCATGGTGCCCCTCGTGGAAAATCCTCGTTATCAACCATCAAGACCGTTTGACCCAATGGCAGAGACAGATGGAGGATGTTGTTACGGAGAGATATTTAGACAGGGCAGTGGATACTGTTCTCGCTGAATATTTGACATGGTATTGGCAAGTTACTCGTCGTTGGATTGCAACCGCCATTCCACCTCCGAGACAAGCTTATGAACCACATGGACCTAGGTGGAATCAGTTGGTAATTCTTTTTACACCACATGCTATTTTCTTCATCGTGACCATTACATAACTTGTAACCGAGACTTTTAATTTTATAGGTGAATTCATTATTTCGTGTGACGAAAATGAAGACAGAGCATCGACGAAGCACAGAAATGCAACAAATGATTGGCTACGTCGAATATACGATTCAAAACATGTCTCTACTTGATCCGAGAATACACGATATCCCCCCATGTATACATCATACACCGAACCTACAACATTTGCATCTCAACAATAGGGGGAGCAATATAGTTTTCGGACGGACGAGCCTACATTGTCGTACGACATACTCCATACTCAGGAAGCACAACCAACTCAACCTCAGCAATACTGGCAGATGGGATCCACTCAAAGTCAGCAAACGTACACTGATGTTCCTGATTACGACATTGGACAGCTACTGCCTCACCAATTTGGCTCTGGAGCTGCATCATGGGCCATGGACACATCATATATGAATCCTCCTAGGTCATCCAGTGCAAGAATGCATCCACCGGTTACCCATCAAGATCTCCCCCACACCTCAAATGTTACAACTCAGAGAGGGAGTGGTTGGCCCACAACAGGGCAGGAGCATTCAATCATGACTGCACTTGGGAGAGGTTGTGGTGACGTAGGGAGAGGTTCAGCTGGCAGAGGAGAAACAGGAAGGGTGGAGGCTGATCGGGGAGTGGGAGAGGGGTCCGGACATGGAAAAGGAAAAGGGTCCTCTTCAAAAGGTCGTCTATCTAATATTGTACACCATACGAAGAAGTGGTTTCACTGACTGTAACATGCTTTCTTCGTTTGTAAATAAGAAATAAATTACATTTGCAACAACTTTTTACTTTATTCCTGTTTGTCATTACTCATGATATAGAAATTTTACATTTTACATTAACAAATCATGTTATTACTGTTTGACAATAGTGGTGATGCAAATAAAATTTTTATGAAAATATTATCACTTGTTCTTATGCTCATGCAGGTTATGGCTAAAACATGCATTACAGCTCGCAAGTCGGTGCGCCTTCCCGACAATCATTTCTTAGCAGCGCGTGCACCATCAAATAATAGAGTATCATGCCGTGAAGTGCGCCATGCTCCATACTCATCACCGGTACCACATATACCACCGGTACCACAACTACCACCTTCTGTACCACTACGTCTTTCTGAGGAGGGCCGATCGCAGCCTCAACCGGTCCAGTCTGAATCTCAGTTCACTCCTTACTCACCTCAGACAATGTCACTTCCTCCGGAGGACTCTTCGCAAAGTGAGACTTCACCGCTTACAGAAATATATGACGAAGAAGAAGATTTGTACAAAGAACTGGCTGACTTACATTATACAACCTGAGCGAAATTCGTGGAGCGCGAGTGAGATCGAGGCGTTGAATTTTAGTTTGAGATAGTGTAATGAAATGTTATGTATCTAAGGACAAATATGTGCATTTTGTTATGTTGTTGTAAGGCACATATTCGGAATTTCATTTATCATTTAAATGCTAGTAATGAAGTTCTGTTATCTTTATGTTGTGATTCTACAAATTCACTGATATTCGACTACTTTATATTTTACTGACTCAACATAGAGATATGATTAATGCAACTTTCATGAAGATGGGATTATCAAATACGTTTAAAAACATCACAAATTTTAGTAATACAATACAAGTCCAAATGATCTGCGGTGTACAAAAAAAATCGAAATGGAAAATTATATTATAAAAATTAATAACGCTAACTTAATTGATATAAAAAATTACATAAATTTTAAAAATTTAGATATAGACTTTTGCCAAATTAAAAAGATTAAAATGAATGCTAATTAAAAAGATTAAAAAGAATACTAAAGGTAATTTCCGTAAAATAGTAGAGAATGAACAACGACGAATGGTTCGCCGCTCATATCATTAATTCGGTGAACAATTTGCCGTGCCAATGATTGATCCAGCGGCAAAGGGTTTGCCGCTCCACCTAGGCACGCGGCAAACCATTTGCCGATATATCCCCCTTTTCAGAATTATTTCGAATCCTTACCCAGAATGGGAAATAATTTTCAAACCTACCCCATTCTGGGAAATAACTCGAAGTTTAGTAGTTTATACTTTTTAGATGATATGATGGTATAATATATTATTTTTTGATAGAATAGATGAACGAGAAATGATTTATTTAATATATAAGAGAGAGAGAGAATGAGCCTCACAAGTGAGAGAAATAGTGGGTTTTGGGGATAAACTCCCCCTGGGAGGTTAAACCCTCGCGCCTGGATCGTCTGCTCTGGTGTTGTACATCACCACAACACTACAGCAGAGAACCCACTCCCAGAACCGAACATGACCTTATGGAATATTTGAAGTCTTTGAAGTTTAAGAGCAAGTAAATAAAAAGCATGAGTTGTTTTTGAAAAATCTCGAAATAATGATCTACAATTATATTGATTTTTTTATATATTCTTGATACACAAGCAAAAATAAGTCAGAATCAAATCAATAGGTAAAATTACTATTCCAATAACCTCATCGATGGCTAAAAATTAATCGATCATTATTTGAACATGATTGATCACTTCTTGAGTAAGATCGATCAACTTTCCTGATCTAATCAGTCACTTTTTGAACTTCGGTCAAATGACTTTTTTTACCGGATCGATCAACTGGATTTTTGAAAAAAAATTAAGGTTGGGATCTTTTCTTGATTTGATTGATTACCAACAGCTACGTTAAGCCCCAATGCCTATAAATCACTCTATATACTATTCCACACATCCAATCCTTAAAACACAGAAACCTCCGCCGCCGCAATGCTCCACCTCCTCCGCCGAAAGCTCCATGCGCGTTCACCTCCCCTTCCCTTCCGTCCCCCACCTCTCCTCCCCTCCACCATCACCCGCTTCATCTCCTCCTCCCCCGCCGCCGCAGACTCCAACTCCGCCCTCGTCCACAGCGCCCTCCGCAGCCATGGCGTCCCCGACCACCTCTGCGAAACCCTCTTGTCGAAGCAATCGAGACTACGAACCATCAAACCGGAGAAGACCCTCTGCCCCAAGCTCGCCTTCCTCCGCGCCGAGGGCTTCTCCGGTCCCGAGGTCGCCGAGATCCTCCTCCGCAACCCCTCGCTAGTCCACTAAAGTCTCGACCGTTCCCTCGCCCCCTCCGTCACCTTACTCAAGTCCATCCTCCCCTCCAAGGAGGACCTCTTCCACGTCCTCACGCACACCGCAAAACCACTCAACCCCCACCTCCCGGCCAACATCAATGTCCTCAAAGTCCACGGCCTCCCCGAAGCCACGATCCGCAAGGTCCTCCTCTTCCGTCCTCGGTTCCTCTCGTGTACCCCTGGCAAGCTCGTTGACGGGCTGGAGTACCTCAAGAAGCTCAACATCAGCCGCACCGGCACCGTCTTTGTGGTCGCCGTCAGCATGTTATCCTACTTGTCGAGATCCACGTTCCATAGGAAATTGGAGCTCTACAAGGAGCTTGGGTGGACCCAGGAGCAGGTTCTCACGATGTTCACGCGGAGACCAACCACCTTCAGTGTGTCGGACCAGACCATCATGAAGAAGGTCAGCTGCTTCAGGGACAGGATGGGTTGGAGCCCAGAGTTCCTATTCACGTACCCGGAGATCATGACAATGAGCCTGGAGAAGAGGATCCTCCCGCGGTGTGCGGTGCTCAACTTGCTCATGTCCAATGGGCTGCTCAAGAGGAACACCAGATCGTCCATGAAATTCCTGATCGGGGAGGAGAGGTTCGTGGAGAAATTTGTGAAAAAATACGAGGAGGCGGTTCCCGGAGTGGTGAGCGCCTACGAAGGGAAGATTGGATTCAGCGGGTGGGACTGGTTGAAGGATGCAGAGAACCAACCCGAAGCTAACTAATCCTTGAGCACCACGAACGTGGATGATGGCTTGTATCATGTATGATTAATTGTTATCTTTTACCCCTTATGTTTGATAGTTTTGGTTTAGAAGCATAAGTTCGATTATCGTTTGATTTCCTCTTATATCTGCTAAATGTATCGTTTGATTAATGCACGTCAGTATGAAAAAATGCTTTATCCATAGTGATGTACATGGTAGAAGAGATGCACTTGTCTACTGTCTTAACTACGACAGTGTCATAGCCTTAAGCCCTTAACTATGGTCAACTTAGTTTCTTTACTGTTAGCAGAGGATCCTAAAATTTCTTATGTACTATGAAGTGTTTGCTATCTACGACATGTGAATTGGTCTTGCTGCAGTTGCCAATCTGCAGTAATTGCAACAATATGTGCTACTACGAGATCCTCGGAGTCACGAAGAACATGTTGTTGCACGACCTCAAGAAGGCCTACATGAAGGCTGCTGTCAAGAACCACCCTGATGAGGATGGCCGTCAAGAGAAGGTTAGTGGGTGTTTTTTGCTGTGTCGATCTCAAGCACTTCCGCTGTATGTTCTATGGGAATTTCGGATGCAGGCACCTGTTTTTTGGAAGGAAAAAAAGGGTATGACGCCGAGAAGATGCCTACTCTGTAACTTGTTTATCTTCACAGTAACTTTTAAAAAAGAATTACAAAGATGGTCTGTTGGTTCTTGTTTTTATGTCGATTTGAAGCATGAAGGCCTAACCTTGGTTGTTTAGGTGGATATTCTTATGTGGTTTCATGGATTCAAGCTATCTCAATTTGGATCTAGTGAATTTGATAAAAATGGTGGTTATTTATGGAGAAGTTCGCAGCGTATGATCCATGAATTTTACAAGATCCATGCAGGTTATTTTTAGTGGAGCGATGGATGTGAATGGAAGTTTGAATGATTTGCCTTAGTCGGGTTATACATGTGGTTCTAAATGGTGTGGCCTCAATTGTCATGATATTCCTGCCTTTGAACTTTCATCAAAGCACCAGACTTGGAGCCACTCTTGCAGAACAACAAACACCATTTGCTTCCTTTCCCATCTGGAGCATCACAATCTCTGTGTTCATTATTGTAAGTGATACTTGTTTTTTAGTTACTGTTATTATTTTAGTTGTTTTCTTTTTTGATGTTTGATCGATTTGAGTGTAGCTAAGGTTTAGGTCTGTCAAATTTTGCGGGCTGGACTTTGTAGGGTTCGGTCTGAGGTCCCATGTTCTTTGTGCAGTTTGCCTATTCTGAGTCCAGTTTGTGGTGGACGTGCTAGAAATATGTGATCCTAATTGCATGAATGCTAATTGTTAAGAAATAGGAAGCGGAAGCGAAAACATGGAAAAAGATAAAAAAACATATGAAGAACACGAGATTTAACGTGGAACCCTACTCCGTGAGGAACGGGATGAAACCACGAGAGAAGCCCTCAAAGGGGCATGTTATGCATTACACTTTCTCAATGGATACAGGAGGTCTGGGGCTCCTTATATGACCTCTTCAGAGCCTCCAAGTCCCACCATTGGACGATGTGGGACTAAACACTGGATGGGGCAAATGGATCTTCTTCAGGATCCATTTACCCTGCTACAACTCAATAGGCGTACAACCAAATACCCTAACACTCCTCCTCAAGCTGGAGCATGCAATGCTCAGCTTGGACAAACAGAAAGAAACTCAACTCAACGCTACAAGACGCTACGGACAATATCAACCCAACACGCACATTGCTGCAGTCGAGGATGTTGCTTCTCATGCCGTGCAGGTGAGGAGGACGAACGGGCTGGAGTGTGAGTCTGTTGAATCTCATCGTCGGAGAGCATGTGCTCTGAACTGCGTCTGTCAGAGTCACTGCAACTAAAATGAGTCTCCTCGTCGGAGTACTCTGGCCCGCCACAATAATGTGGACAACTGCTCCATCTCTGAAAAAGGCCTAACTGAAAAGGATGTGGCTGTGCAATCCTCGTCGGAGTCCACGGTCGCTGGAGAATGGAGTCTGAAAAGCCTCCTCTTCAGAGAACTGGGTCTCTCCCATCTGGCTCAGAGAATGGTGCACTACTCTGGTGTACCTATGATACCACATGAAAACCCTTGCCAACATGGCATAGGGAATGGTCCTCTACTCTGGAGTCCCTATGGCTCACACGAAAACTCTGGCCTACAAAACAAGAATGGATTGGGAACTCTGAACTGATGGCATACATGTGCTCATCTGAAAATGACCGCATCCATGTGCGTGTCTGAAAATGAGTCTCTGGAGAACTCAAAAAATGGGCTACTCAAACATGGAGTGCCTCGAACTTAGACTCTGACCAATCTGTCGAGTTTGAATCTGCGCATTAAACTGGGACTCGGAATCTGAACTTCGAGTCTGGAATTGCGCATGAAAAATCTGAATCTGAACTGTAGAGTCTGGAAATCTGACTTGGTAATATGGAGTTTGAAAAATGTGGATCTGACTCGGACCTGTGACTCTACACATACTCTCCCTTTCTCCCATACTTGTTGGAAAACATGGACGCTGACCAAGTCGGGATAAAACAACAATGATGGGGGTAAAGAAAACATCAACTAGCCGACTTCATCATTTTTTTCGGCTTTTCAAACATCATTTTTTTTCTTTGGCTATTTTCATTTTTTTAATAGCCACAATTTTTTTTGCAAAACCGTTCATCAATTTTTTACGGCTTTTGCAACATATTTCCTTTTTTTGTAATTTGCGTACGACTCCTTTTTTTTGTACGCGCCTCCCTTTTTTTTAAGCCGTGAAATTTTAACGGCTTTTCTTGCTTTCTCCTTTTTTTTAAAAAATAAATGCCTACTTTGGCTTTACAATAGCATCCCATTACCCATTAGGGTTCCCACGTATGGGAACCCTATCTATGCTATAGCAGCCGCTGGCCCTGGAGCCTGGGTTGCACTTCATTGCGCGCAATGCGTGGGCTGGGATAGGATCGGCGCCGCCTGGAAGGTCGAAGGGCGAGCCACGGGACTGAGGGCTCCACCACCTGCGCTAGCCTTGCGCGTTTGCGCGAGTAGTTTCCTACGCGCTGCTGGGCTCCATCACCTGGGAACTTTTCGCCGCCACGCGCCTGGGCGGAGCCGCCTCACGCCTGAGATTGTCATCGAGCTCCGCCTGGAGGGTTGGAAGAGGAAGGCGAAATCGCCGCTGACAGGCTTTGGAGGAGAGGGCAGTGTCGTCGCCTAAAGGGCTTGTACGCAGGTGGCTTGCGCGCAGGGGGTTCGCACGTTGGGGGGGCTTGCTGCGACGCCGCCGAATGGGGGACCGCCGCTGAAGGTTGCGCGGCAAGGGCCGCTTCTTTTAAGTGGATCTGGTGTGTCGCCTGCTCCTTGGAAGAGGTCTGGAAGGAGACCTGGATCTGATGTCAGCTACTGGATCTCGCACGAGATGTATTGTACATCACCTGGACGAGCACCGCGCCGCATAAAATCCTCGAGAATCGATCCGCTCTGATACCATGTTAAGAAATAGGAAGCAGAAGCGAAAACATGGAAAAAGATAAAAAAACATATGAAGAACACGGGATTTAACGTGTAACCCTACTCCGTGAGGAACGGGATGAAAACACGGGAGAAGCCCTCTAAGGGGCATGTTATGCATTGCACTTTCTCAATGGATACAGGAGGTCTGGGGCTCCTTATATAGCCTCTCCAGAGCCTCCAAGTCCCATCACTGGACGATGTGGGACTAAACACTGGATGGGGTAAATGGATCTTCTCAAGGATCCATTTACCTTGCTACAACTCAATAGGCGCGCAACCAAATATTCTAACACTAATTATGCAATATAAATGAAGAAATGCTAATAAATTTTGGGGATTTGAGCATAATTAGTTACTTTTAGAGTGATGAATCTGAGATTCATAATCCGTCGATACTTAAACCATGCTCATCCCCGAGCATCTAAAGACATGCAATGAGGTGAAATGAGATTAGGTTCCATACCTAGATCATGAGCAGAAGGTGAAAATGGAATTAGACCCGACCTTTGGAGTATTAGTTTGGCGGAACTTCTGTGAGAATTAGGGTTTTAAAATCAACAACCTCCAAGTTCTACACATCATTGTCATAGTTTCGGATCAGAAGTCATCTTAGATCAATCCTCCTCCCAAAGCATACCCCTTATACATTGAATAATTGTCTCATGTGTGTGAAAGGTTTTAGCTCTTACCATCAAGATGCCGCACTAACATGCAAACCTCTCCTCCAATAACTCGTCCTCGAGGAGTCAGGTATTTCCTTCTAAAGTCTGTCGCGTTGTGTTCACAATCGAAATAGGGGAGAAGAATAGAAGAAGAGGAAAAGAACTGGAGGGTGATCAGTGTAGTCACCTCTCCTCATAAAGCTGGCCAGTGTAGCCGAGCCTCTACCAAGATCTGTAGGCTGACTTGAAGCTTGGATCTTTTGTTAAATATTTATTTGGTAGTAGGCTTTTTTTTGTTTGGATTTTTGGTAGTTCTGCATGGATCTTGTTGTGCTCCTACGCATATTGAATCTTTTTTCCGTACATTTTTTGGGGTCTTAGAAAAAATTGTGCCCAACCATCCATCCCTTTTCTGAAGCTTTATTTCAACCAGTACTCTGGTCTTTAGATGTCCACGCTACCGGAAAAGAAAGTCACACAGTCTTCCAACACCCCGTTTAAGTTGAGCTAAGACGAATGCGAGGTGCCATTAGCGACAATTCCCCTCCTTTCGTATGGTCTCGGAACCCCAAAGGGTTCTCCTTTTCTGATGCAGTTGATATACAATGACACTTTGCTGACCCCCCACCTTGGGCAGCCCTCGTCTGGGTGAAGGGAACGCCCCCAAAGTTTTCTTGTACCCCACCACGGATAGGCTCGTTAATTTCGGTATCTGTGCGCCCTCTCTGTGCTACCTCCCCTCTGTTGAAATGGAGTCCCACCAACACCTGCTATTCAATTACTCAATGGTTGTGACGACCTGGTTAGGTGCCTGATCAGTTCGTGGTATGCCTCTGTCGCCTAGGGCTGCCTATTGAGTCGCGGCTCGATGAGTCAGGCTCGGGCTCAGCTTGATAAGGGCTCGTGAGCCTGGCTCATTAGGTTATTGGGTCGAGCCCGAGACAGGATAACTTAATAAGGGGCTCGATAAGGAATATATATACATATATTATTTATATATTTATATATAATATAAACAAAATAAAAGTAGCCCTTTGCAATTTTCCCTCCACTAACTTTGACGCTCCCACGAGTCACGAGTCATGGTACAATTCAGAAATCTCATTCCTGCCCACACATTTGCCCCCCGCCCACGCGTTAGAAAATTAGTAATCTTTTCCTTTTTTTATAAGAGAATATAATGTTACAATATATATTATAATTAAGATTTTGTACACGACTTGAATAATGGCCTACTAGTAAGGAACACGGTCTTTATATAGAGCAGGTCTCGAGTTCGAGCCTTACAAAACACTTTTCCACCAAAAAGTTCCCATTTTCCTTAAGGAGCTCGACTTGGGCTCAAGCCCAGACTGGGGCTTGATAAGGGGCTCGGATTGGGGCTTATCGAGCCCGAGCCAGCTCGATAAGGGGCTCGAGCTCATCGAGCCCGAGCCAGCTTGGCTAGGCTCGAATGAGCCTGAGCTCGAGCCCGAGCCCAGTTGGGCTCGATAGCCAACCCTACTTGCCGCCCCTTATCCCTATTATTGATACACTGGACTGGATCAACACGATCTCTGTGGCTTTGGATCGCGAAAGATTTTACTTATTCCTTGCTGCGACAATCTGGTTTATTTGGAATGAAAGAAACAATAGGTGGGCGCGGGGTTCCGCATGATCGGTCGGCAAGATAGTAGACTTGATTGTTCAAACTGGTCATCTTCTGGGGGTGTGTAATTCATGGTCTTAGTTTTTGATCTCCTGGGCCATGTTAACCTCCTGCATCTTCGCTCCCACCGACGAGGGTGACTTTTTGCCTTTTGTAATTCTTCTCTTAACGTGAATACATGAAATACTTACTGAAAAAAAAGGTAACACATGAGAGAGGACTTTGAAAAAATATTCAAAGATGAAATTGGAAGGTGATGTGTATACCGAATCTTGGGAGGAAAAGACAAGAATCTATAGCTTTTGAGTTTTGACCCTTCTTGGTGAGCTTGATGTAAGCAACTGAATTAGACAACCGGCATCTATTTCTCAACTCTGCCAACAATGGCGGATTGGAGGACTAGACGCGCAACAGGATAGGGGAGACTACGACCAAACCTACCCTTCTTTACGGTGCCAGTCGTCAAAATTTTTACGCATATACATAAAAAAACTCCAATACCCACTTCGAGAAAGGGATTGGTTTGGAAAATCCACAGTGGTCTGGCCATAAAAAGCTTCTCCTGCACCAACAGAGAAGACCCATTTCCAACTTTTCCCAATCCCTTCCCATCTCCCCCATATTTCTCTCTCCTTAAGCCTCGCAAGAACCCATCTTTCTGCTGCTGTTCTTCCCCAATTTGGAGGCATCTCAGATCGATCCTCGATACCCTCAAGCTTTCTAGAGGTTTTCTTTCGGTGGAAGGATAGCTCATTCTTAGTGGGGTCTCGTCAAAATCGAGTCTTGATTCCTATTGGCTTCTGTATATACGGTTCTGGCAAGTTGGGTTTTTTTCTTGCTCTCTTTCTACTTTGCTGCAACTTGGGTCTTCTGGATTGTTGTTCCCGGAGCTTTGGGTTAGGGATAGACATGTAAGGATGATCTTTTGATCGTCATCGTCTGTCATCAACAGCTGCGGCGTAATTTGGATCTGTTACCATGAGATCTAGCAGCTCTTCCTCATCTAAAAGGTAAAGCAGTATGCCTCCTTTCTTGGTTTTTGTTTGATGGATTATTCAGAAGAACTTGATGGTTTCCTTAGATATGTTGGTGTGTGTTTATATAGTGATCTAAAAGGTAAAGTAGTATGCCACCTTTCTTGGTTTTTGTTTGATGGATTATCCAGAAGAACTTGATGGTTTCCTTAGATATGTTGGCGTGTGTTTTTATAGTGATCTGTATATGTTTGTAGCATAGTAGCTATGTAGTTTGATTGGTAAACGGAGTAATAAAAGATGCATCTCGGTCTTTTGATTAGATGCAGGGAATCCCTGTCATATCTGTTGATAATGTGATAAGGTTGGTCACCGAAACTTGATGTTGAACTGAGACAAGAAGAATGTCTCAGATTTTCTAGCATGCACATTTAACGGCTTTTTGTTGGATTAGGTTGTTGCTAATGCGTTTAGTTTTTAGATTTTGATCGCTGTTTGTATTTTTTGGATTTCAGTATGCATTTTTCAGTTGATTTTCATTCTAATTCTCATGCTTTTCTCAGAAGATGAGGTGAAAATGGTAAAACATGAGAAATATCTCTCTTCCACTCCTCTCTTTTGTGAAATCTGAAATCCATGTCTTGTATTCTTTTTCTTCATGCTATTGGGATTCTTTTCATGGCAACTAGAACAATTTTTAATCCTTTGCATACCAAAATTGCAGAAGGATGCCGTCAATGGGGAAGGAAAGAGAGAAGAGGAAGAGCTCCAAATGGTTAAAGCGCTTTTCCAAGGAGCTAATAGTTTGTATTGAGAAAGGTGTTATCTTCTCTGCCAAAGTTTGGTACAGGAACATGCATGATCATCCATTCCTCGCTGGATTTGTACTGTTTGTATTATTACTGTATGCATCCCTCCCATCCTTGTTCTGGTTCCTAGTTTCATCCTCTCCGGTCATCATATGCACCGCTCTTCTCCTCGGAACGACATCGGCGAGCCGCATATCCCAGAGGTTGAAAAAGAGGAAATGAAGATGGTTCATGAGATCTCTCCACTTCAGGATCATGCAGTTAATGATGTTGTTGTCGTTTATAAGAAGAAAATGGACTTTTTGGATCAGTGTACTTCTGAGATTGAAAGTGAGACTGAGGATGGAGTTTTCCCATCATCCTTAGAGGTTGGAGAGCCATCCATGAAGGTCGGTTTTCAATAATACGAGGGTTCTTCTTCGAAGAGCTCCTTGGGACTTGATCGAGAGATTGAATCCAGAGAACGGGAGTTTGGAGAGGCCAGAGATCTTGTTGGAGATATACTGGCAAGAGTACACTCATCGAAGACGTCCATGCAAACAGAGAGCACACTTATCAGTACAAGCTCTCTTGTTGATGATGTCATTAAACCTAGAGAGGAATTCATTGAGAATATGCATGGCCAAGGATATATGGTAGCCGGAGATACCACACAGGTCTCCGAGAACAGTAATCGTGTTTTGGAGAATGTACATGACATTGACGCAATTGGCGAGGTGGAGTTGGAAGGCTTCAAACCCGAACTAGACATGTGTTATTACACTCTTCTTAAGCCCTCAGAAGATCGAGATGATCACTCAGATTTTGGTTCTGATAAATCTGAAAGTTGTTCCCCCGATGCTTCCATATCTGACATCAATCCAATGCTTGATGAGCTTTGCCCATTCATCCCCTCTAACAATGCGGAAGATTAGGATCTCGGCATCTTTAGCCCCACTATCCGTGCAAATATGGATGACTTGGTTTCTGAATCTGAACGATCGACGCAGTCCCCTAGCTCAGTTTATGGTAGCGATGAGTTGGCAATAAATATGGAGGAGGAGGAGGGGGAGGAAGAAGAAGAAGAAGAACTTGAAGATAAAGATGGTGTGCATGTGGCATGGACGGTAGACGATGAGAAGAATGTCATGGATCTAGGGTCCTCTGAAGTTGAAAGGAACCGGAGATTAGAAAATCTAATGGCTAAGCGAAGGGAGAGAAAGAATACGAATCCTGCTGAACTTGGACTTTTGCTTGGCTTAAAGAATGAAAATGCCTCTCCACTTGGAGAGCGATTATCTCAATTACGTGTTTAGGTTTCGTCTATTTCTACACAGAGAAAGAACCCATTTGATGATGAATCGGAGGAAATTGGGGGCTTGCCTCCTATTCTGGGTTCCGCTCCATCCATCCTCCTACGGAAGTCGAACCCGTTCGATTTCCCTGAGAAGAGCTTCACAGAAAGTGGGAACACCATTGGCACTGACCATAGTGAATTGTACTTAAAAGGTTTCACTACAGGATCAGCCTCTACGGGCAGCAATAAAGAGGAGGAGCAAAATGCTAATGCGGGACATTATTTGGTTCCCGAGGAAAAGGTGTATCACAAGTATCAAAGGCAATTAAGCGAACTAAGCTAACCTAAGACGAGATTCAAATCCGAACATCTTTATCTGGTTCCAGACCAAGAGTATGGTAGAGATGCACTTGTTCTTAACACGCATGAAGGGGGTGAATCTGATTCACTTGTGAAGCATGATGGGGAGTTTTCTATCAAGGACGAGAATCATTCATGGAACAAGGGGACTGATGAAACAGAGGCACTCGTCTTTGATCTAACCGGATCTTCAGAGGTTCATGACATTTCTCATGCTCGATCGGAGTTAGAAGTCGAATCCACAGATGCCATGCAATATGGGAGTTTTACATCATTGGAGACAAAAGAGGATGAAGATGGCAATGTCGTGGAGAGGGTCATTCATTTCGACAGCAACGACAAACTAGACCCTCCAAGGATCCACTCAGATGAAACAGTTGTATCCAGTAGATCCACAGAATCTACAAAATCCTCAGGGTCAGAACACTCAGACGATGAGATGATACCAGCGTCGCATCCTTCAGTAGATGAACCAGTTGTCCTGCCGTCAGAAATAACCTTATTGCCTACAATCACTGATCAGATCAAAGCTAGTTTCAGGCAAGAAGGAATACATGATTCTCCGCAATCAGATGTTTTAATTAAAGATGCAACAGAGGACAACTCAGTTGGAAATATCGTAGTTGCTGACAAAAGCCAAGCTGAGCAGGAAGGTGACTTCTTAGAACGTTCAGATAATATAGTGGAAAAAACTGAAGTGATTTATCTGGCGGATGATTTGGAATGGGTAGACGAGAGGATATTGTCATAACTTGATGTGGTTGGCGATTTCGGAGTAGGAAAGTTGCAAGAAGGTCATGATCAGGTCCTAAAAAATATCCAATCATATGATGAGGCTGAGATTCAAGTGAGTGGAAATGTGGACATGATGGAATCTGATATTCGGGATGCGGATCATATAGCCAACACTCTCGAACATATGGAATATGCGATGAAGAAACATGCAGAAGCAAGCTCTGCGGTAATGGTATTTTATGTGAATCAATCCATTTTCCAAAATGCCTATTTGCTTTTAAGGATTTGTGCTTAATGGTTCGGTCAATTTCTTAGTTCTAGTGGTAGCATTTTGGGTGGTAACTAAACATGATAATAAATATCACAGTTCTTGATGAAGCGTCTAACCTTTCGGATAATGACAGAGTCCGCCTTCCTGTTTAATCAGTTTGTATAACATTGTTGGTTCTATATGGTGTCTTGAAACATTTCTATGAAGCTCAACATGCTCTTTGTCAAAGACATTTTCCTTTATTTTCCCTATGGAAAAGAAATGTTCGAAATCTTTAGATAACTAAATTGCGTCGATGATCATTAACGACAGATTGCAACGACTTCTACACTGAAGGATAGTTATTCTGGTCTGCAAGAAATCGAAGCCCGATGCTATGATGACATTGATCTGGCATTGATGCATCATGCTGGCATCTCACTAGACGATGTTTTGGTGGAGGTATGCAACATCCCTGTTTTCGCATCACGCTTAATGTCTAGTAATATATGTGGGATCTTAATTTGTCAATTAAACTTCATACAGGATGAACATCAAGAAGGGTCAGCCCATCAGTCAGATATACCAGAAATTAAAGCACGATCCCTCGATGATATCGATCTGGCATTGATGTCCCATGCTGGTGTCCAGTTTGATGATGATTTGATGGAGGTAAGCGGCTTTCCAATCGAGTGGTAAGTTCAATTTCTACTAAATGTCGTTGATTCTTAATATTTCTCACTTTGTACAGGATCCACATCTCAAGGCATTACCCCACCAGTCAGATCTACCTGAAATTAAAGCGCGATCTCTTGAAGATTTACATGAAGCATTTGGTGGACGAAACAAGCTTTTGGGTGAGGAAGATAAGGATTTGGATCTACATGAAATTGAAGTCCGATCTCTTGCTGAACCGCATGAAGCGTTGCGGACAGAGGACACACTGAAGGAGTCGGCTCTGATTTCTTTGGAACGGCACGAAGTTGACGATGATGTCATTGAAGACATGCAGTCCGAACAGCAGAGAGTGGTTCCAAAACTGCAAGAAATCAGAGCATGCTCGTTCAAAGACTTGCAAGCGGCGATTTTCAATCCAGATACATCAGACCAATCGAACTTCCTCATGGTGTTCATGAAGTCGTTTCTCATTCTTCAGGGGGCGAACTTCTTGAATCCGAGGAAGGTGGTGGTCATTTAGGATCCGAAATGGTTAGCATGGAATCTCTCGAGCCTGGAAAAGAAGTGGGATCTACTGGACAAGAAGGTCGACATTATGAGAAAATGGTCTCAGACTTGCAAGAAATTGAAGCACGGTCTCTTGGAGAATTGGACGTGATTTTTGTAAAGCAAGATAAACAACAAGATCCTGCGGTATCCCGCTCGGATGTTCATGAAGCTGATGCTCAATCAAATGTAGTTTGTGAGCCACAAAATACACAGCCGGAAACCGATTCAAGTCACTCAAAATTGCACCAAACTGAAGCTCAAATTCCCAAGGACGTGCATATGGTTGAAACTCATTCATGCTCGCAAGAGACTGAAACACATCTCGAGGATGGCATAAGCTTATCACCAAACAAGCAAGGTGGAGATACAAGCATTGAGAAAAATCCACATTAGTATGCATGAAGCTGAATTG
Organism: Ottelia alismoides; assembly: GCA_037367405.1. Classification (NCBI taxonomy): domain Eukaryota; kingdom Viridiplantae; phylum Streptophyta; class Magnoliopsida; order Alismatales; family Hydrocharitaceae; genus Ottelia; species Ottelia alismoides. Next base: position 590,315 of record JAZKJV010001476.1, on the reverse strand, counting down.
CAGACTCTCAAGGGCTTTCATAATACGCAAGAAGATTCAACGGTTGTTCTCTCCAGTGTTCCTGAAGCTGAAGCGCAACCGGTTGAGGATAAGGACGCGATTTCTGGGCATGAACATGTGCATTCTGAATCTATGTTGGTAGAGTCAAACTTTCATGAAGTTGAAGCGGGATGTCTTGAGGAGGGAATCCAATCTGAAGCCCAAGCTCAAACAATCGAGGACTTGCATACAATGCCAGTCCAAGAGACATCTATCAATGGCCAATAGGAATCGAATATCATCTCTGTTGGAGACACGGTGACTGAAAACTTAAAGAGCTCGAGCCTGGAGTTCTTCTACCTCAAAATGATGGTTAAACCAACGAAGATGATACTTCAACTCCTACTTTTGGAGGGAACAAGGGACAACGATCGATTGATCTACTTCGACCTCACATTGCAGCTCAAGTTCAACTAACTTATCTCAATTGACTGCAATGAGATCGTCACATGATGTGGTTTTGTGGTATTCGTGCGAGTGCATTTGTTTTGTTTTGTTTTTCCTTTACCATCTTGGTTATCTTTATGCCTTGTGGGTCGCAATGCTGCGGTTTTTGTCAGTCAGTGTTTGCTTTCCCCTTCTTTTTGTGCATTCTCTTTTTTAATGGTCAAAGGTCTCTTTTTTGGGGTTTTTTTTGGTGAAGTACAATAGGTATTTTTGAAGATAGAACTACAGAGTGATGCTTTTTCAAGAGTGTGCAAATGCATGTATGTAAGTTTGTGCTTAATGGAGTTAAGCTCTTTTTGGGTGGCTTTGCCCAGTTGTAAAATAGTCGATTTGATTCATATCTATGGAATTTTGTGATCAATAAAAACCTGAAAAAATAGGCCAGACTAGAGTTCAACTCCTTAGTGTTGTGGGTGAAGTGATATTTTTGGTGCAACTAAAAGGCCGATTGGATTGGACAAAAAAAACAGCTACTGTTTTATCAGCAAATATGCTTACCAGAAAGTCACAGATGAAGTTTCTGCACTTTTCTGGTCGAAATAGAGTAAAGATGAATTTGATTATTGGATTTTTTACTGTCAATAGGTTTTAGATATGAAATCTATTTTGTGGTATGATCATAGTGGTCTTGTATTTTCACCAACCACCTAAATTAAGTGATACAAGTTTTGTAAAATCTATGTGGACTACTCCATCCAAGTATGCTATTGACATGTCACATGGGTAATGCTAAAGAAGCATCGGTTTTTGTATCTCATCATGGATCTACTTTTGAGGCATGAAGGAGCTTAGGCATGCAAGATGATTAGAAGAAGTGGCTTTTTTAACTAGTATATGCATCATGGATCTAGCGTTATGATCCCTAAGGTTAGGTTATTAAAGGGTTGGGTGGGTAACCCCCTAAAACCCCCATTTTTAACTCATTAATGGGGCCCACTCCCTTCCCATCAAAAAAATATATTATACCATCATATCATCTAAAAATTATAAAATACTCAACTTCTACTCACTATTCCAAACTTCAATACAATCACATCACAACAACCACCCACTTTTTCAAATTTCAATACAATCATATCATAATAACTACCATTTTTTTCAAATTCCAATACAATCACATCACACAAAACCCTCCAAACCCTTAATCCACCAACCAAACACACAAACACAAAATCGGGTTATCCACTCCTGGATAACCCACGAACCAAACGCACCCTAAGGTTAGGTTATTAAAATAGTCAACAGAATCTAAGATATGAAGAGGAATTACACCATGCAATGCATTAAAAGCATTGTATAGCGAAATAACTCCACATATATTAGATTGTATGTGTCCTTATTTGGGAAATAGGGATAACAAATCAAAAAGTTTCCTTAATCAAGTAATAACTATTTATATGCCATATTCTACTTCTCCTTGGGTCATAACAATGCGATGAAAGGAAACGTATACAAATATGAATGAGGTATAATCATATCCTTATCCATTTTAAAATATGAATACGAATGCGGATACGAATATAGACAGATGTGAAAAAGGTATTACCATATCCTTAAAAACGAATACAAATCGGATACGAATAATAACATAAATATCTAGTAGATTAACTAAAATATACATGTTTAGGATGGTTTACACATAAATAGATATATCAGATATAGAAATGTCATAACAATTATATCAACATGGTGAAAGCAATCATAAAATATTGTTACACGTAATTATAAAATATTGTTACACATAATTATAAAATATTGTTACACATAATTATAGATAAATCTATTGTCATAATTATGTATAAAAATGAATATACGAATGCGAATATTAGCGAACGTCAAAGTGATATCGATATCCACATCTATTTTAAAACAAATGTCAAATTAATTATAAAAGAATACGATAGCGGGCCGGATACGAATATATTCACAATCATTTTCATCCCTGCTTTAAGCACAATAACGGGCTCAAGCATGAGGCTGAAAAATGCAATGCAGAAAGAGGTTATTCATTTCACATTTGGAACTAAAAAGATCCGCAATAAGATAAGGTAGTGAAAGGATTTTGAGTAAGTATTTAGATGCTCAAATATGGAATGAATGAGTTGTTGTTAGGCTCTATTAAAAGCCCCGACAACTAACTATCGATCCCCTATATACATGAATATGATGGTAGGGAGGAGAAGGTCAGTGACTTAGATTTTGTTAATTTCAAATAGATATTGGTATATTTAATTTTGTATTTATCTGACTTTTCAAGTTACAAACTCTAGGATGATCATACAAAACCTAAGAAAAAATAATTAATGTCATAGCTAATCAAAGCGAAGAAGCATAGTTCTTATTAAAGAAGCTCAAAGCACCATCATCGTCGTCGTCCAAAAAAGCTCAAGACTCGAAACTTCAAGATCAAAATTACTTGGTGCGTTTTAATTGCCGGGTTAGCCCGGGTTAAATTTGGGGAAGGTAAATTGTTTTTGTGTTTTGGTGTTTGAATAAAGGAACAGGGATTGAGTGGGTTTGTTGTGATGTGATTGTATTGAAGTTTGGAAAAATGTGTAGTTATTGTGATTGTATTGAAGTTTGAAAAAGTAAGTAGAAGTTTAGTAGTTTATAATTTTTAGATGATATGATGGTATAATACATTATTTTTTGATGGAATAGATGAAAGAGAAATGATTTATTTAATATAAGAGAGAGAGAGAGGATGAGCCTCACAAGTGAGAAATAGTGGGTTTTGGGGATAAACTCCCCTTTGGGGATAAACCCTCACGTCTGGATCGTCTGCTATGGTGTTGTACATCACCACAACACTACAGCAGAGAACCCACTCCTAGAACCAAACATGACCTTATGGAATATTTGAAGTCTTTGAAGTTTAAGAGCAAGTAATTAAAAAGCATTAGTTGTTTATGAAAAATCTCGAAGTAATGGTCTACAATTATATTGATTTTTTATATATTCTTGATACACAAGCAAAAATAAGTTAGAATCAAATCAATAAGTAAAATTACTATTCCAGTGACCTGATCGATGGCTAAAAATTGATCGATCATTATTTGAGCATGATTGATCACTTCTTGAGTAAGATCGATCGACTTTCCTGATCTAATCAATCACTTTTTGAATTTCGGTCAAATGACTTTTTTTTACCGGATCGATCAACTGGATTTTTGAAAAAAAATTAACGTTGGGATCTTTTCTAAATTTGATTGATTACCAACAGCTACGTCAAGCCCCAATGCCTATAATCACTCTATATACTATTCCAAAGAGGTATCCAATCTTTCTTAAACACAGAAACCTCCGCCGCCGCAATGCTCCACCTCCTCCGCCGAAAGCTCCATGCGCTTTCACCTCCCCTTCCCTTTCTCCTCCCCTCCCCCATCACCCGCTTCATCTCCTCCTCCCCCTCCGCCGCAGACTCCAACTCGGCCCTCGTCCACAGCGCCCTCCGCAGCCATGGCGTCCCCGACCACCTCTGCGAAACCCTCTTGTCGAAGCAACCGAGACTACGAACCATCAATCCGGACAAGACCCTCTGCCCCAAGCTCGCCTTCCTCCGCGCCGAGGGTTTCTCCGATCCCGAGGTCGCCGAGATCCTCCTCCGCAACCCCTTGATTGTCCACTTCAGTCTCGACCGTTCCCTCGCCCCCTCCGTCACCTTACTCAAGTCCATCCTCCCCTCCAAGGAGGCCCTCTTCCACGTCCTCAAGCACATCTCAAAACCACTCAACCCCCACCTCCTGGCCAACATCAATGTCCTCAAGGTCCACGGCCTCCCCGAAGCCACGATCCTCAAGGCCCTCCTCTTCCGCCCTCGCTTCATCCCGTGTACCCCTGGCAAGCTCGTTGATGCGCTGGACTATCTCAAGAAGCTCAAGGTCAGCCGCACCAGCACCGTCTTTGTGATCGCCGTGTTCATGTTATCCTACATGTCGAGGTCCACGTTCCAGAGGAAATTGGAGCTCTACAACGAGTTCGGGTGGACCCAAGAGCAGGTTCTCACGATGTTCACGCGGTACCCAACAATCTTCAGCGTGTCTGACGAGACCATTAGGAAGAAGGTCAGCTGCTTCAGGGACACGATGGGTTGGAGCCCAGAGTTCCTATTCACGTACCCGATGCTCATGACGATGAGCCTGGAGAAGAGGATGATCCCGCGGTGTGCGGTGCTCAACTTGCTCATGTCCAATGGGCTGCTCAAGAGGAACTCCAGATCGTCCAGGAAATTCCTGATCGGGGAGGAGAAGTTCGTGGAGGAATTTGTGAAAAAATACGAGGTGGCGGTTCCCGGAGTGGTGAGCGCCTACGAAGGGAAGATTGGATTCAGCGGGTGGGACTGGTTGAAGGATGCAGAGAACCAACCCGAAGCAAACTAATCCTTGAGCACCACCAACGTGGACCTTGGCTGTGAAATTCCTGGTTGGTTTTTCCGGCTTCAAGATTTCACATCATTCCTTTTCACATTGTCAAGGGTTTTAGTTCATTCAGAGCTTGCTTCTCAAGAGTTTATTCGGAGACTGGATGATGGTTTGTATCATGTATGATTATTTGTTATCTTTTACCCCTTAAGTTTGATAGTTTTGGTTTAGAAGCATACGGTCGGCTATCGTTTGATTTCCTCTTATATCTGCTAAATGTATCGTTTGATTAATGCACGTCAGTATGAAAAAATGCTTTATCCATAGTGATGTACATGGTAGAAGAGATGCACTTGTCTACTGTCTTAACTACGACAGTGTCGTAGCCTTAAGCCCTTAACTATGGTCAACGTAACTTCTTTACTGTTAGCAGAGGATCCTGAAATTTCTTATGTACTATGAAGTATTTGCTATCTACGACATGTGAATTGGTCTTGCTGCAGTCGCCAATCTGCAGTAATTGCAACAATATGTGCTACTACGAGATCCTCGGAGTCACGAAGAACATGTTGCTGCACGGCCTCAAGAAGGCCTACATGAAGGCTGCTGTCGAGAACCACCCTGATGAGGATGGCCGTCCAGAGAAGGTTAGTGGGTGTTTTTTGCTGTGTCGATCTCAAGCACTTCCGCTGTACGTTCTATGGGAATTTCGGATGCAGGCACCTGTTTTTTGGAAGGAAAAAAAGGGTATGTCACTGAGAAGATGCCTACCCTGTAACTTGTTTATCATCTTCACAGTAACTTTCAAAAAATAATTACAAAGATGGTCTGTTGGTTCTTGTTTTTATGTCGATTTGAAGCAGGAAGGCCTAACCTTGATTGTTTAGGTGGATATTCTTATGTGGTTTCATGGATTCAAGCTATCTCAATTTGGATCTAGTGAATTTGATAAGGATGGTGGTTATTTATGGAGAAGTTCGCAGCATATGATCCATGAATTTTACAAGATCCATGCAGGTTCTTTTTAGTGGAGCGATGGATGTGAATGGAAGTTTGAATGATTTGCCTTAGTCGGGCTATACATGTGGTTCTAAATGGTGTGGCCTCAATTGTCATGATATTCCTGCCTTTGAACTTTCATCAAAGCACCAGACTTGGAGCCACTCTTGCAGAACAACAAACACCATTTGCTTCCTTTCCCATCTGGAGCATCACAATCTGTAAGTGGTACTTGTTTATTAGTTACTGTCATTATTTTAGTTGTTTTCTTTTTTGATGTTTGATCGATTTGAGTGTAGTTAAGGTTTAGGTCTGACAAATTTTGCGGGTTGGACTCTGTAGGGTTCGGTCTGAGGTCCCATGTTCTTTGTGCAGTTTGCCTATTCTGAGTCCAGTTTGTGGTGGACGTGCTAGAAAGATGTGATCTTGATTGTAACCCATGTCGTGGAATAGGGAGTCTGCTCATAATCTCATCTTTTTCCAGGAGATGTGGTTATTTGCGAAAATGATTTGGAGCTCTTTTTTGGAATATTTACGTCAGAACCTCTAAAATCTTGTCTATTTGCACCACAACCCATGTAATATCTGAAAACATATCAGAAACTCATGTAATCTTGTCATGTTTTACCCATGTCATATTTGACTAGCATTAATATATGTTAGTCAAATTGTTATGCTTGACTTAGAGGACCTAAAAGTAAGAAGAATTGCAAGAAAGACTTCAAAAATTTGTTTTGTTTCTTGTTTACCTTCCTCTTCATTTTCCTCCAGCAATCCTTCCCTTTCTCCTCTCCCTTGACAACACATGCCAACTTCTCGGTCGTTGTCAGTAGTTTCCAACCTTCCCTTGGCCGCCTCCTTTTTTGCAATGGAACATGTGGATATTGCAAAGAACATTTCGACAATGCTAGATCAGACTTTGTTGCAGGTGCCCCTCCCCCAACCATCAGATAACTAAATCTCTTATCCTGCGGGCTAATCTACAGAATCTGATGGAAGTGAATTGGTGTACAAAAGATGAAACAAACACGAGAAACATTTGTTCAACTTTTGCACCATTTCGTTAATCAGTTAGTAGATTACTTGATTGTGATATAGTCATTGCAGGGGCAACAACAGTTGGAATAGTCGATTCCTTCGCAATTGAATCTTCCTCCTTATAGATATTAGGCTGAGATTTTTGGCTCCTTATTTTATGCAATTATGCATGCTAAAATGTCATTATTAATTACATATGCATGAATGCTAATTGTTAAGAAATAGGAAGCGGAAGCGAAAACATGGAAAAAGATAAAAAACGTGTGAAGAACACGGGATTTAACATGGAACCCTACTCCGTGAGGAACAGGATGAAACCATGGGAGAAGCCCTCAAAGGACGCAAAGAACCAAGCCGAAGCTACCTAATCCTTGAGCACCACCAACACCAACATGGACCTTGGCAGTGAAATTCCTGGTTGGTTTTTCGTGCTTCAAGATTTCACATTATTCCTTTTCACATTGTCAAGGGTTTTTAGTTCATTCAGAGCTTGCTTCTCATGAGCTTATGCGGAGACTGGATGATGATTTGTATCATGTATGATCATTTGTTATCTTTTACCCCGTAAGTTCGATAGTTGTGGCTTAGAAGCATCCGTTGTGCTATCGTTTGATTTCCTCTTATATCTGCCAAATGTATCATTTGACTAATGCACGTCAGTATAACAAAATGATTTATCCATTGTGATGTACATGGTAGAAGAAATGCACTTGTCTACTGTCTTAACTACGACTGTTTCATAGCTTTAAGCCCTTAACTATGGTCAACTTAGCTTCTTTACTGTTAGCAGAGGATCCTAAAATTTCTTATGTACTATGAAGTGTTTGCTATATACGACATGTGAATTGGTCTTGCTGCAGTCGCCAATCTGCAGTAATTGCAACAATATGTGCTACTACGAGATCCTCGGAGTCACGAAGAACATGTTGTTGCACGACCTCAAGAAGGCCTACATGAAGGCTGCTGTCAAGAACCACCCTGATGAGGATGGCCGTCCAGAGAAGGTTAGTGGGTGTTTTTTGCTGTGTCGATCTCAAGCACTTCCGCTGTATTTTCTATGGGAATTTCAGATGCAGGCACCTGTTTTTTGGAAGGAAAAAAATGGTATGACGCCGAGAAGATGCCTACCCTGTAACTTGTTTATCTTCACAGTAACTTTCAAAAAAGAATTACAAAGATGGTCTGTTGGTTCTTGTTTTTATGTCGATTTGAAGCAGGAAGGCCTAACCTTGGTTGTTTAGGTGGATATTCTTATGTGGTTTCATGGATTCAAGCTATCTCAATTTGGATATAGTGAATTTGATAAGGATGGTGGTTATTTATGGAGAAGTTCGCAACATATGATCCATGAATTTTACAAGATCCATGCAGGTTCTTTCTAGTGGAGCGATGGATGTGAATGGAAGTTTGAATGATTTGCCTTAGTCGGGTTATACATGTGGTTCTAAATGGCGTGGCCTCAATTGTCATGATATTCCTGCCTTTGAACTTTCATCAAAGCACCAGACTTGGAGCCACTCTTGCAGAACAACAAACACCATTTGCTTCCTTTCCCATCTGGAGCATCACAATCTGTGTTCATTATTGTAAGTGATACTTGTTTATCAGTTACTGTCATTATTTTAGTTGTTTTCTTTTTTGATGTTTGATCGATTTGAGTGTAGTTAAGGTTTAGGTCTGACAAATTTTGCGGGTTGGACTCTGTAGGGTTCGGTCTGAGGTCCCATGTTCTTTGTGCAGTTTGCCTATTCTGAGTCCAGTTTGTGGTGGACGTGCTAGAAAGATGTGATCTTGATTGTAACCCATGTCGTGGAATAGGGAGTCTGCTCATAATCTCATCTTTTTCCAGGAGATGTGGTTATTTGCGAAAATGATTTGGAGCTCTTTTTTGGAATATTTACGTCAGAACCTCTAAAATCTTGTCTATTTGCACCACAACCCATGTAATATCTGAAAACATATCAGAAACTCATGTAATCTTGTCATGTTTTACCCATGTCATATTTGACTAGCATTAATATATGTTAGTCAAATTGTTATGCTTGACTTAGAGGACCTAAAAGTAAGAAGAATTGCAAGAAAGACTTCAAAAAATTTGTTTTGTTTCTTGTGTACCTTCCTCTTCATTTTCCTCCAGCAATCCTTCCCTTTCTCCTCTCCCTTGACAACACATGCCAACTTCTCGGTCATTGTCAGTAGTTTCCAACCTTCCCTTGGCCGCCTCCTTTTTTGCAATGGAACATGTGGATATTGCAAAGAACATTTCGACAATGCTAGATCAGACTTTGTTGCAGGTGCCCCTCCCCCAACCATCAGATAACTAAATCTCTTATCCTACAGAATCTGATGGAATTGAATTGGTGTACAAAAGATGAAACAAACACGGGAAACAATTGTTCAACTTTTGCACCATTTCGTTAATCAGTTAGTAGATTACTTGATTGTGATATAGTCATTGCAGGGGCAACAACAGTTGGAATAGTCGATTCCTTCGCAATTGAATCTTCCTCCTTATAGATATTAGGCTGAGATTTTTGGCTCCTTATTTTATGCAATTATGCATGCTAAAATGTCATTATTAATTACATATGCATGAATGCTAATTGTTAAGAAATAGGAAGCGAAAGCGAAAACATGGAAAAAGATAAAAAAACATATGAAGAACACGGGATTTAACATGGAACCCTACTCCGTGAGGAACGGGATGAAACCATGGGAGAAGCCCTCAAAGGGGCATGTTATGCATTGCACTTTCTCAATGGATACAGGAGGTCTGAGGCTCCTTATATAGCCTCTCCAGAGCCTCCAAGTCCCACCACTGGACGATGTGGGACTAAACACTGGATGGGGTAAATGGATCTTCTCCAGGCTCCATTTACCCTGCTACAACTCAATAGGCGCACAACCAAATACCCTAACACTCCCCCTCAAGCTGGAGCATGCAATGCTCAGCTTGGACAAACAGAAAGAAACTCAACTCAACGCTATAAAACACTACGGACAATATCAACCCAATGCGCACATTGCTGCAGTTGAGGACGTTGCTTCTCATGTCGTGCAGGTGAGGAGGACGAACGGGCTGGAGTGTAAGTCTGTTGAATCTCCTCGTCGGAGAGCATATGCTCTGAATTGCGTCTGTCAGAGTCACTGCAACTGAAATGAGTCTCCTCGTCGGAGTACTCTGGTCTGCCACAATAATGTGGACAACTGCTCCATCTCTGAAAAGGGCCTAACTGAAAAGGTCGTGGCTGTGCAATCCTCGTCGGAGTCCACGGTCACTGGAGAATGTAGCCTGAAAAGCCTCTTCTTCGAAGAACTGGGTCTCTCCCATCTGGCTCAGAGAATGGTGCACTACTTTGATGTACCTATGATACCACATGAAAACCCGTGCCAACATGGCATAGGGAATGGTCCTCTACTTTGGACTCCCTATGACTCACATGAAAACTCTGGCCTACAAAACAAGAATGGATGGGGCGGTCTGAACTGATGGAATACATGTGCTCATCTGAAAATGACCGCATCCATGTGCGTGTCTGAAAATGAGTCTCTCTGGAGAACTCGAGAAATGGGCTACTCAAACATGGTTCTTTCGGTGGAAGGATAGCTCATTCTTAGTGGGTTCTTGTCAAAATCGAGTCTTAATTCCTATTGGCTTCTGTATATACGTTTCTGGCAAGTTGGGTTTTTTTTCTTGCTCTCTTTCTACTTTGCTGCAACTTGGGTCTTCTGGATTGTCTTTCCGGAGCTTTGGGTTAGGGATACTTCGACTGATCGTTACTCTCGATGGTGAAGATGTTATTGACTGTGAACCCATATTGGGTTATTTACACAGATTGATGGAAAAAATTGCGGAAAACCGAACAATTATACAATATCTCCCCTATGTAACACGTTGGGATTATTTAGCTACTATGTTCAGAAGCAATAACTGTAAATGCGCCAGAACTGTTGGGAAATATTCAGGTACCTCAAAGAGCCAGCTATATCCGAGTCATTATGCTAGAGCTGAGTCGTATAGCTTCTCATTTATTATGGCTTGGGCCCTTTATGGCGGATAGGTAAGGAGGATCTTTTGATCGTCATCGTCTGTCATCAGCAGCTGCGGTGTAATTTGGATCTGTTACCATGAGATCTAGCAGCTCTTCCTCATCTAAAAGGTAAAGCAGTATGCCACCTTTCTTGGTTTTTGTTTGATGGATTATCCATAAGAACTTGATGGTTTCCTTAGATATGTTGGCGTGTGTTTTTATAGTGATCTGTATATGTTTGTAGCATAGTAGCTATGCAGTTTGATTGGTAAACGGAGTAATAAAAGATGCATCTCAGTCTTTTGATTAGATGCAGGGAATTCCTGTCATATCTGTTGATAATGTGATGAGGTTGGTCACAGAAACTTGATGCTGAACTGAGCCAAGAAGAATGTCTCAGATTTTCTAGCATTCACATTTAACGGCTTTTTGTTGGATTAGGTTGTTGCTAATGCGTTTAGTTTTTGGATTTTTTTTTGCTGTTTGTATTTTTTGAATTTCAGTATGCTTTTTTCAGTTGATTTTCATTCTAATTCTCATGCTTTTCTCAGAAGATGAGGTGAAAATGGTAAAACATGAGAATTATCTCTCTTCCACTCCTCTCTTTTGTGAAATCTGAAATCCATGTCTCGTATTCTTTTTCTTCATGCTATTGGGATTCTTTTCATGGCAACTAGAACAATTTTTAATCCTTTGCATACCAAAATTGCAGAAGGATGCCGTCAACGGGGCCGTCAATGGGGAAGGAAAGGGAGAAGAGGAAGAGCTCCAAATGGTTAAAGCGCTTTTCCAAGGAGCTAATAGTTCGTATTGAGAAATGCGTGATCTTCTCTTCCAAAGTTTGCTACAGGAACATGCATGATCATCCATTCCTCACTGGATTTGTACTGTTTGTATTATTACTGTATGCATTCCTCCCATCCTTGTTTTGGTTCCTAGTTTCATCCTCTCCGGTCATCATATGCACCGCTCTTCTCCTCGGAACATGACATCGGCGAGCCGCATATCCCAGAGGTTGAAGAAGAGGAAATGAAGATGGTTCATGACATCTCTCCACTTCAGGATCATGCAGTTAACGATGGTGTTGCCATTAATAAGAAGAAAATGGACTTTTTGGATCAGAGTACCTCTGAGAGTGAAAGTGAGACTGAGGATGGAGTTTTCCCATCATCCTTAGAGGTTGGAGAGCCATCCATGAAGGTCGGTTTTCAAGAATACGAGGGTTCTTCTTCGAAGAGCTCCTTGGGACTTGACCGGCTGATAGAATCCAGAGAATGGGAGTTTGGAGAGGCCAGAGATCTTGTTGGAGATATACTGGCAAGGGTACACTCATCGAAGACGTCCATGCAAACAAAGAGCACACTTATCGGTACAAGCTCTCTTGTTGATTTTGTCATTAAAACTAGAGAGGAATTCATTGAGAATATGCATGGCCATGGATATATGGTAGCCTGAGGTACCTGTCACCCACAGGTCTCCGAGAACAGAACTCGTGTTTTAGAGAACGTACATGACATTGACACAATTGGCAAGGTGGAGTTGGTAGGCTTCAAACCCGAACTAGACATGTGCTATTACACTCTTCTTAAGCCCTCAGAAGATCGAGATGATCACTCAGATTTTGGTTCTGATAAATCTGAAAGTTGTTCTCTCGATGCTTCAATATCTGACATCAATCCAATGCTTGATGAGCTTTGCCCTTTCATCCCCTCTAACAATGCGGAAGATTCGGATCTCGGCATCTTCAGCCCCACTATCCGTGCAAATATGGATGACTTGGTTTCTGAATCTAAACAATCGACGCAGTCCCCTAGCTCAGTTTATGGTAGTGATGAGTTGGCAATAAATATGGAGGAGGGGGAGGAAGAAGAAGAAGAAGCACTTGAAGATAAAGATGGTATGCATGTGGCATGGACGGTAGACGATGAGAAGAATGTCATGGATCTAGGGTCCTCTGAAGTTGAAAGGAACCGGTGATTAGAAAATCTAATGGCTAAGCGAAGGGAGAGAGAATATGAATCCTGCTGAACTTGGACTTTTGCTTGGCTTAAAGAATGAAAATACCTCTCCACTTGGAGAGCGATTATCTCAATTACGTTTTCAGGTTTTGTCTATTTCTACACAGAGAAAGAACCCATTTAATGATGAATCGGAGGAAATTGGGGGCTTGCCTCCTATTCCAGGTTCTGCTCCATCCATCCTCCTACAGAAGTCAAACCCGTTCGATTTCCCTGAGAAGAGCTTCACAGAAAGTGGAAACACCATTGGCACTGACCATAGTGAATTGTACTTTAAAGGTTTCACTACAGGATCAACCTCTGCGGGCAGCAATAAAGAGGAGGAGCAAAATGCTAATGCGGGGCATTATTTGGTTCCCGAGGAAAAGGTGTATCACAAATACCAGAGGCAATTAAGCGAACTAAGCTATCCTAAGACTAGATCCACGTTCAAATCCAAACATCTTTATCTGGTTCCAGACCAAGAGTATGGTAGAGATGCACTTGTTCTTAACACGCATGAAGGGGATGAATCTGATTCACTTGCGAAGCATGATGGGGAGTTTGCTATCAAGGAAGAGAATGATCATTCATGGAACAAGGGGACTGATGAAACAGAGGCACTCGTCTTTGATCTAACAGGATCTTCAGAGGTTCATGACACTTCCCATGCTCGATCGGGGTTAGAAGTCGAATCTGCAGATGCCATTCATTACGGGAGTTTTACATCATTGGAGACAAAAGCGGATGGAGATGGCAATGTCGAGGAGAGCGTCTTCCATTTCGACAGCAACGACAAACTAGACTCTCCAAGGATCCACTCAGATGCAACAGTTGTATCTGATAGCTCCACAGAATCTAAAAAATCCTTAGGGTCAGAACACTCAGACGATGAGATGATACTAGGGTCGCATCCTTCAGCAGATGAACCAGTTGTCCTGCCATCAGAAGTAAGCATATTGCCTGCAATCACTGATCAGATCAAAGCTAGTTTCCGGCAAGAAGGAATACATGATTCTTCGCAATCAGATGTTTTAATTCATGATGCAACATATGACAACTCAGATGGAAATGTCGTAGTTGCTGACAAAAGCCAAGCTGGGCAGGAAGGTGACTTCATAGAACGTTCAGATAACATAATGGAAAAAACTGAAGTGATTTATCTGGCGGATGGTTTGGAATGGGTAGACGAGAGGATATCGTCAGAACTTGACGTGGTTGGCGATTTCGGAGTAGGAAAGTTGCAAGAAGGTCATGATCAGGTCCTAAAAGATATCCAATCATATGATGAGGCTGAGATTCAAGCGAGTGGAAATGTGGACATGAAGGAATCTGATATTCGGGATGCGAATCATATAGCGAACACTCTCGAACATCTGGAATTTGCGATGAAGAAACATGCAGAAGCAAGCTCCGCGGTAATGGTGTTTTATGCGATTCAATTCGTTTTCCAAAAAGTTTTTTCTGCTTTTAAGGATATGTGCTTAATGATTCGGTCAATAATTTCTTAGTTCTAGTGGTAGCATTTTGGGTGGTAACTAAACATGATAATAAATATCACAGTTCTTGATGAAGCGTCTAACCTTTCGGATAATGACAGAGTCCGCCTTCCTGTTTAATCAGTTTGTATAACATTGTTGGTTCTATATGGTATCTTGAAACATTTCTATGAAGCTCAACATGCTCTTTGTCAAAGACATTTTCCTTTGTTTTCCCTGTGGAAAAGAAATGTTTGGAATGTTTGGATAACTAAACTCCGTCAATGATCATTAACGACAGATTGCTACGACTTCTACACTGAAGGATAGTGATTCTGGTCTGCAAGAAATCGAAGCCCGATGCTATGATGACATTGATCTGGCATTGATGCATCATGCTGGCATCTCACTAGACGATGTTTTGGTGGAGGTATGCAACATCACTGTTTTTGCATCACGCTTAATGTCTAGTAATATACGTGGGATCTTAATTTGTCGGTTAAACTTCATACAGGATGAACATCAAGAAGGGTCGGCCCATCAGTCAGATATACCAGAAATTAAAGCACGGTCCCTCGATGATATCGATGTGGCATTGATGTCCCATGCTGGTGTCCAGTTTGATGATGATTTGATGGAGGTAAGTGACTTTCCAATCGAGTCGTAAGTTCAATTTCTACTAAATGTCGTCGATTCTTAATATTTCTCACTTTGTACAGGATCCACATCTCGAGGCATTACCCCATCAGTCAGATCTGCCTGAAATTAAAGCGCGATCTCTTGAAGATTTACATGAAGCATTTGGTGGACGAGACAAGCTTTTGGGTGAAGAAGATAAGGATTCAGATCTACATGAAATTGAAGTCCGATCTCTTGCTGAACCGCATGAAGCGTTGCGGACAGGGGACACGCTAAAGGAGTCGGCTCTGATTTCTTTGGAACAACATGAAGTTGACGATGATGTCATTGAAGACATGCAGTCCGAGCAGCAGAGAGTGGTTCCAAAACTGGAAGAGATCAGAGCATGCTCGCCCAAAGACTTGCATGCGCCGATTTTCAATCCAGACGTTACATCAGAACCAATCGAACTTCCTCATGATGTTCATGAAGTCACTTTTCATTCTTCTGGGGACGAACTTCTTGAATCCGAGGAAGGTGGTGGCCATTTAGGATCCGAGATGGTTAGCATGGAATCTCTTGAGTCTGGAAAAGAAGTGGGATCTACTGGACAAGAGGGTCCACATTCTGAGAAAATGGTCTCAGACTTGAATGAAATTGAAGCAGTCTCTTGAAGAATTGGACGTGATTTTTGTAAAGCAAGATAAACAACAAGATCCTGCGGTATCCTGCTTGGATGTTCATGAAGCTGATGCTCAATCAAACGTAGTTTACGAGCCACAAAATACACACCCGGAAACTGATGCAAGTCACTCAAAATTGCGCCAAACTGAA
Organism: Ottelia alismoides; assembly: GCA_037367405.1. NCBI lineage: Eukaryota > Viridiplantae > Streptophyta > Magnoliopsida > Alismatales > Hydrocharitaceae > Ottelia > Ottelia alismoides. The sequence continues at coordinate 574,473 of JAZKJV010001476.1, read as the reverse complement.
GCTCAAATTCCCAAGGATGTGCATATGGTTGAAACTCATTCATGCTCGCATGAGACTGAAGCACATCTCGAGGATGGCATAAGCTTATCACCGATCGAGCAAGGTGGAGATACAAGCATTGAGAAAATCCACACTAATATGCATGAAGCTGAATTGCAGACTCTCAAGGGCTTTCATATTGCACAAGAAGATTCAACGTCTGTTCTCTCTAGTGTTCCTGAAGCTGAAGCACAACCAGTTAAGGATATGGACACGATTTCTGGGCATGAACATGTGCATACTGAATCAATGTTGGTAGAGTCAAACTTTCATGAAGTTGAAGCAGGGTATCTTGAGGATTCGGATAAGGTGATGGGACAACTACATGGGAAAAACTTGGAGGGAATCCAATCTAAAGCCCAAGCTCAAACAGTCGAAGACTTACATACAATGCCAGTCCAGGAGACATCTATCAATGGCCTACATGAATCGAATGTCACCTCTGTTGGAGACACGGTGACTGAAAAACTTAAAGAGCTCGAGCCCGGAGTTCTTCAACCCCATTATGATGGTTAAACCAATGAAGATGATACTTCAACTCCTACTTTGGGATGGAAAAAGGGACAACGATGGATTGATCTACTTCAACCTCAGATTGCAGCTCAAGTTCAACTAACTTATCTCAATTGAGTGCAATGAGATCGTCACATGATGTGGTTTTGTGGTATGATTTCGTGCGAGTGCATTTGTTTTGTTTTTCCTTTACCATCTTGGTTATCTTTACGCCTTGTGGGTCGCGATGCTGCGGTTTTTGTCGGTCAGCGTTTGCTTTCCCCTTCTTTTTGTGCACTCTCTTTTTTAATGGTCGAAGGTGTCTTTTTTGGGTTTTTTGGGTGAGGTACAATAGATATTTTTGAAGATAGAACTACAGAGTGACGCTTTTAAAAGAGTGTGCAAATGCATGTATGTAAGTTTGTGTTTAATGGAGTAAAGTTCTTTTTGGGTGGCTTTGCCAAGTTGTAAATTAATCGGTTTGATTCATATCTATGGAATTTTGATGTCGATGCTTGTTGTGATCAAGAAAAACCTGAAAAAAAAATAGGCAAGGCTAGAGTTCAACTCCCAAGTGTCGTGGGTGAAGTGATATGTTTGCTGTAACTAAAAGGTCGATTGGATTGGACAAGAAGAACATCTACAGTTTTATCAGCAAATATGCTTACCAGAAAGTCACAGATGAAGTTTCTGCACTTTTTTCTGGTCGAGACACAATAAAGATGAATTTGATTATTGGATTTTTTTACTGTGAATATGTTTTAGATATGAAATCTATTTTGTGGTATAATCATAGTGATATTGTATTTCCACCAACCACCTAAACTAAGTGATACAAGTTTTGTGAAATCTATGTGGGCAACTCCATCCAAGTATGCTATTGACATGGGTAAAGCTAAAGAAGCATCAACGTCTACATCTCATCATGGATCTACTTTTGAGGCATGAATGAGCTTAGGCATGCAAGATGATTAGAAGAAGTGGCTTTTTTAACTATTATATGCATCATGGATCTAGCTTTATGATCCCTAAGGTTAGGTTATTAAAATAGTCAACAGTTGCTGAGATATGAAGAGGAATTACACCATGCAATGCACTAAAAGCATTGTATAGTGAAATAGCTCCATGTATATTAGATTTTATGTCCTTAAATTTGGTTCTTTTGGGGAATAGGGACAAGAAATAAAAAATTTCCTTAGTCAAGTAATAGCTATGTATATACCATATTCCACTTCTCCTTGGGTTAAAATAATGCGACAGATATGAGGTCTTAAGCAAAATCATGGGATCAAGGATGAGGCTGAAAAAAGAAATGCAAAATGGGGATTGGTCATTTCACATTTGGAGCTAAAAGTTCCGCAATAAGATCAAGATAGTGAAAGGGTTTTGAGCATTAGATGCTCAAATATGAAATGAAAGAGTTGTTCGTAGGCTCTACCAAAAGCCCTAATAACTAACTATCCATCAACCCTATATACACGAACATGAGGGTAGGGAGGAGGTCTTAGTGATTTAGATTTTGGTAAATATCAAATAGATATTGGAATATTTATTTTTGCATTTATACGACTTTTCTGGTTATAAACTCAAGATGAGCGCACAAAACCTACCTAAGAAAAAAGAATAAAAGACATAGCTAATCAAAGTGAAGAAACATAGTTTATAATAATGAAGCTCAAAGCATCATCATCATCCAAAAAAGCTCAAGACTCGAAGTTTCAAGCTCAGAATTACTTAGGTCTCGTTTGTTTGGTTGGAAAGGAATTACAATGGAATGGAATCAAGACAAGAATGGAATTAACAATGGAATGGAAAGGAATAAGTTTTTCCATTCCATTGTTTGTTTCATATTAGGAATTGAAATATTTATTACGAGACACATTCCTTTCTTATGTTTGCAAAGAGAAAAGAATAGAAAGAAAATAACCTTCCTTTTGATATATTTTGTTAAGTTGAAAAAATAATCGGTATCCTTCATGCTATTTTCTTCAAATAATTGATATATTTCATATAAGGAATCAATAGTCAGATTTAAATGGAGACTACTTTGATTTTTTTTCCATACAATTGATATATTTGATGTATCAATATCCATATCCACCGAAATATTTTATTACCATATCCGTATCTATGTCAAAAAAAGTTGAAAATGTTATGGATATCTGTATCCACAAAAATAAAAACACACATCCATGTCTGTATACGTATACACTAAAATGTAACCCGTATCATTATCCTAAAAAACTAAGCAAAAAAATCATCATCCATGTCCATGTATGTATCCATAAAAAAAATTAAAATCCATATATGTATCCGAATATGTATCTGCTAGAATATAATCATTATTCATATTTTATAAAAAAATTGAAAATTACATCCAAATCCATATCCATATTAGAAAAAATCTCATATCTCTCTATATATATCTGTATCCGCAAAAACAAACACATATTGATGTTCATATTTGTATCCGTACAGGCAAAAAATCATATTTGATATATCTTTTAACCATATTATATCTGTATCTTAAAAAAAATGAACTATATCTATATCCGTATCTGCAAAAAAATCCATATCCATATCACTGTCCATATATGTGTATATTTGTAACTTATTTGGCCTTTTGCATCCATATATTTGTATCAACGTCGGTGTCTGTATATCTATGTCCAAAAAACAATATCTATGTCGGTATCTAAAAAATATTCAAAAAAAGAAAATACATATTCATGTCGGTAACCATGTATTTTTAAGAATGATATATTAATTAAAAAATATTGAAGAAGAATACATTCATTAACATTGGTAACAAATAGAATCTCAATTCCTAGTGGGGTATTTAGGAATGGCTATTCCTATGTACGAGGGAATCTGATTTCCATTGTAATCATTATTCATGCATTAATATGATCTAAGAAACATATGAACAGAATAGACGGAGGAACAATGATCCCATCTCCCTTCTATTCCATCGTAACAACCGGAGGCTTATGGAATATTGTAATTCTTTGAAGTTTAAGAGCAAGTAAAGAAGAAGCATTAGTTGTTTCTGAAAAATCCTGAAGTGAGATGATCTACAACTATATTAAAATTTTCATATATTAATTCGATTACCAACAGCTCTGTTAAGCCTCAATGCCTACAATCACCCTATATACTAATTCCAAATATCCAATCCTTCTTAAACACAGAAACCTCCGCCGCCGCAATGCTCCGCCTCCTCCGCCGAAAGCTCCATGCGCGTTCACCTTCCCTTCCCTTCCGTTCCCCACCTCTCCTCCCCTCCCCCATCACCCGCTTCCTCTCCTCCTCCCCCTCCGCCGCAGACTCCAAATCCGCCCTCGTCCTCAGCACCCTCCGCAGCCATGGCGTCCCCGACCACCTCTGCGAAACCCTCTTGTCGAAGCAACCGAGACTACGAACCATGAAACCGGACAAGACCCTCGGCCCCAAGCTCGCCTTCCTCCGCGCCGAGGGCTTCTCCGGTCCCGAGGTCGCCGAGATCCTCCTCCGCAACCCCTCGTTCGTCAACTTAAGTCTCGAGCGTTCCCTCGCCCCCTCCGCCACCTTACTCAAGTCCATCATCCCCTCCAAGGAGGCCCTCTTCCACGTCCTCAAGCACACCCCAAAACCACTCTCCCCCCACCTTCTGGCCAACATCAATGTCCTCAAGGTCCACGGCCTCCCCGAAGCCACGATCCTCAAGGTCCTCCTCCTCCGTCCTCGGTTCCTCGCGTGTACCCCTGGCAAGCTCGTTGACGCGCTGGAGTACCTCAAGAAGCTCAACGTCAGCTGCACCTGCACCGTCTTTGTGGTCGCCGTCAGCATGTTATCCTACTTGTCGAGGTCCACGTTCCATAGGAAATTGGAGCTCTACAAGGAGCTTGGATGGACCCAGGAGCAGGTTCTCACGATGTTCACGCGGATCCCAACCACCTTCAGCGTGTCGGATGAGACCATCAGGAAGAAGGCCAGCTGCTTCAGGGACACGATGGGTTGGAGCCCAGAGTTCCTATTCACGTACCCGGTGATCATGGCGATGAGCCTGGAGAAGAGGATCATCCCGCGGTGTGCAGTGCTCAACTTGCTGATGTCCAATGGGCTGCTCAAGAGGAACACCAGATCACCGAGCAATTTCCTGATCGGGGAGGAGAAGTTCGTGGAGAAATTTGTGAAGAAATACGAGGCGACGGTTCCCGGAGTGGTGAGCGCCTACGAAGGGAAGATTGGATTCAGCGGGTGGGACTGGTTAAAGGATGCAAAGAACCAACCCGAAGCTACCTAATCCTTGAGCACTATCAACACCAACGTGGACCTTGGCAGTGAAATTCCTGGTTGGTTTTTCGTGCTTCAAGATTTCACATTATTCCTTTTCACATTTTCAAGGGTTTTTAGTTCATTCAGAGCTTGCTTCTCATCAGTTTATGCGGAGACTGGATAATGATTTGTATCATGTATGATTATTTGTTATCTTTTACCCCTTAAGCTTGATAGTTGTGGCTTAGAAGCATACTTCGGCTATCGTTTGATTTCCTCTTGTTGGGAAAATAGAAGGAGTTCTAATTCATTATGAGTGGTCTTAGGGTTCTCTTATAAAGGAGAGGAACTTATTGGAAACTACAAGAAGTAGAACAAACAAATAGAAAATAAGAAAACAATAATAAAGATAACTAGTATCGCAACACTCTCCCTCAAGTTGGAGCGTAGATATCAATCAGACTCGGCTTGGAACAACATCTCTGATAAGGTCCTCTGGCTAGGGTCTTTGTAAGTACATCTGTTGTCTGATCTCCGGGCTGACATGTATAGTAGCGATAAGACCTTTCTGTATCATGTCACGAGTGTAGTGACAGTCAACCTCTATGTTCTTCGTCCTCTCATGAAAGATTGGGTTGTCGGCAATGAAAAGAGCATCCTGATTATCACATTGGAGGTGCATGGGAAGAGGCTCCTCTATAGTTAGGTCAGTAAGTACTGATCTGACCCACATCATCTCTTTGCTAGCTTGCGCCATGGCCCTGTATTCTGACTCAACACTTGATGCAGCGTGACCCCAAATTATAGGGCCGAATTTATCTAATTAATTAGTAGTCAATTTTATTTACGTTTTTAAGTTGTCGTAATTGTCTAATTGAGATCGCCTGTGATCTCAACGTTTATTTCGTAGATGTTAATTTTAAATTGGGTCGGTTAATTAGTTAGAGTCCAATTAGGATAAAATGGTTGTCAATTTAATTAATTTATTATTTTTGTAAGGCCATCCCTCCTATATAAAGGGATGAGGGTCCAGTATTTTTAGGCAGTCAAGTATTATGGAAAATTGAGTTTATCTCATTATCTCCCTCTCTCTTCTCCTCTCTCCTCCCGCGATCTCCGCGTTCTTCTCCCTCAACCTCTCGTATTCCCGACGAGTTCTTCTCCTCAACCCCTCTCTTTTCTTCTACCAAAAATCCACCACCATAAAAAAATATTATTTATCGTCGACGCCGAAACCGTTTGCATCATTTGGTATCAGAGCATGGCTTACAGATCATCCTCGCGATCTAACGATCCGTCCCGGCGCTCGCACCGGCATCATCGTTCATCCGAACAAACACGATGAGCCATCTCCACCATCGACACCTCCTTCAAAGAGGCGGAGCACATGGTACGTGATTTGCAGAACAACTTCCGATCCATGTCATCAATGTTTCGGGACCTAATGGCCAATTTTGAGGCTTACCGCGACGCCCAAACAAAGCCGCCACCCGTCGAATCCGCTGCCGCCAGTCTTGATGAAGAAAAACTCGCCGTAACGGAGGAATCAGCCGCTGTCCAGGAGATTCCAGATCTGAACCCGTCATCAACGGCGGCCCCAATCGCCTCCCGCCTCTCTCCTCAACAACGCCCCTCCGCCGCCCCAACCCTTCTCCTGCGCCGCCGCATCTCGGCCCCTTTCCCACCTCTACTGTTGCCGCCCCCACCTGCAGCCCCAGTTCCCCCCATCTCCCCTCGCCTCCCCAGCGCCGCCTGCACCCTCGAAGCCGCTGTCATCACCCCACCCCCGCGCACCAATCCCCATCACCACCGCCCCCCTCTTCCTCCCGCAGACCTCCCCAGGACCCCCTCCTCCTCCGCAGACCTCCCCCGCGCCCCACTCCCGCACGCCCGCAACCCCATCCCCATCGCCTCCATCGCGCCACCCCCGCACGGCCGCACTCCCATCCCCATCGCCTCCTTCGCGCCACCCCCGCACGCCCGCACCCCCACCCCTCCCGCATACGCCCCCTCGTCCCTGCGCGCCTTCCCACGCGCCGCCGCCTCTTCCTAACTGGTCACCAACCCCCGCGATGTCCCAGCTTCCCACTTCAGCGCCGCCATGAACGAGGTTTGAAGGGGTGTGAAACCCTATCGGGAGATAAAGAAACCAAATCCCTCAACTTTCGGGAGTTGAGTTTGATTGGGAAAAATTGCAGAATAAATATTGCTAAGTTCTCTATTTACAGACAGGTCCAAAGTATTATGAAAGAAGAGAATAATGAAGGGGTGCAAAAATTGCACCCACACCCCTGGCGGCCGAAATATTTAAGAAAAGAGGCGGGAAATCAGAGATTTGGGGATCCTCCTTATCCCAATAGGACTAGGGCCTTGGGCTTTCCCTATAAAAGGACCCCATGGCTTCATTCCTTAGCCACATCTCCTCTTTTCATCTCCTTGTGCCATTGCTTCACCATGGATTCTCCAAGGGCCATAGTTGCCCCAGCTTCCCACTTCAGCGCCGCCATGAACGAGGTTTGAAGGGGTGTGAAACCCTATCGGGAGATAAGGAAACCAAATCCCTCAACTTTCGGGAGTTGAGTTTGATTGGGAAAAATTGCAGAATAAATATTGCTAAGTTCTCTATTTACAGACAGGTCCAAAGCATTATGAAAGAAGAGAATAATGAAGGGGTGCAAAAATTGCACCCACACCCCTGGCGGTCGAAATATTTAAGAAAAGAGGCGGGAAATCAGAGATTTGGGGATCCTCCTTATCCCAATAGGACTAGGGCCTTGGGCTTTCCCTATAAAAGGACCCCATGGCTTCATTCCTTAGCCACATCTCCTCTTTTCATCTCCTTGTGCCATTGCTTCACCATGGATTCTCCAAGGGCCATAGTCTCCATGCCGCATCAATTTTTTGAGCATCACGGGAAGGAGTCAACAATCGAGACAACGCCGCCGTTCGCGCCGCACATGTTCTTCAACCACAACGGCCGCATCATCCCCACCCGCGTATGGATTCCGTCGTTCGCTCCACATCAGTTCTTCCAGAAGACGACGGAATGCGCCGAATCTTCCTCCAAGCCTGCAGATCCAGCAATTCGTCGGGAGACGAATTTTTTAAAGCGGAGGAGAGTTGATGCAGCGTGACCCCAAATTATAGGGCCGAATTTATCTAATTAATTAGTAGTCAATTTTATTTACGTTTTTAAGTTGTCGTAATTGTCTAATTGAGATCGTCTGTGATCTCAACGTTTATTTCGTAGATGTTAATTTTAAATTGGGTCGGTTAATTAGTTAGAGTCCAATTAGGATAAAGTGGTTGTCAATTTAATTAATTTACTATTTTTGTAAGGCCATCCCTCCTATATAAAGGGATGCGGGTCCAGTATTTTAGGCAGTCAAGTATTATGAAAAATTGAGTTTATCTCATTATCTCCCTCTCCCTCCTCCTCTCCCTCTCTCTCCGCGCGATCTCCGCGATTCTCCTCCTTCAACCTCTCGTATTCCCGGCGAGTTCTCTTCTCAACCCCTCTATTTTCTCTTCTCAACCCCTCTCTTCCTTCTACCGAAAATCCACCACCATAAAAAAATATTATTTATCGTCGACGCCGAAACCGTTCTGCATCATTCGGTATCAGAGCATGGCTTACAGATCGTCCCCACGATCTGACGATCCGTCCAGGCGCTCGCGTAGGCATCATCGTTCACCCGAGCAAACACGACGAGCCATCTCCACCATCGACGCCTCCTTTAAGGATGCGGGGGACATGATACGTGATTTGCAGACCAACATCGACTCCCTGTTTCGAAATATAATGGCAACCTTTGAGGCCTATCGCGATGCCCAATCGAGGCCTCCATCCGTCGAAGCCACTGCTGCCAGTTTTGATGACGAAAAACTCGTCGTAAAGGAGGAATCGGCCGCTGTCCAGGAGATTCCAGATCTGAATCCGTCATCAACGACGGCCCCAACGGCAGTCCCAGCCCCTCCAGCGGCTCCCCAGGCTGCCCAGACCCTCGCCGCCCCACCGGCGGCCCCTCCCGCAACCCCGACGACCCCATTCCCGCACCCAGCCTCGCCGGCGCCGTCCCTCACCCCCGCAAGCCCCACGGTTCAGAACCCATCCCCACCCGCCATCCCTGCCATCGCCCTTTCCCCACCTGCGTCCCCATCAACCCGCAACCTCTCGTATTCCCGACGAGTTCTTCTCCTCAACCCCTCTCTTTTCTTCTACCAAAAATCCTCCAACAAAAAATTAATATTTTCGTCGACGCTGAATTTCGTTTGCATCAACACTTGATCTGGAAACCACAGTCTGCTTCTTACTCTTCCATGAAATAAGAGAATTCTCTATGAACACAGCAAAACCTGATGTAGACTTTCTATCTTTTAGACACCCAGCATAATCTGCATCTGCACTTACTATAACTGAGAGAGATGTGCCTCTGCTGAAAAGAAGTCCCGTACAAGGTGACGTCTTCAGGTATCTCAGAATCATATGGACTGCATCCATATGTGTCTGTCTGGGTTGTTCCATAAACTGACTCACTTTGCTCACGGCAAAGGATATGTCAGGCCTGGTAATAGTCACATATAATAGCTTGCCAACAAGCTCGTTGTACCTCATCTCGTCAACCTCCTCAGTATCATCATCATAAAGCTTCATGCTTGGGTCAATAGGAATAGGGCAAGTTTGCAACATGTCATGTATGTCTCTGAAAGAAGATCTGTAACGTACTTCCTATGGGTTATCACAAGACCTCGATGGTTCCTGACAAACTCCAGTCCAATGAAGTAACGTAAATGTCCAAGATCCTTGGTCACAAACTGTTGACCTAGGAAATCCTTGGCACCCTGAATGCCCTGCTCGTCATCCCCTGTAATAATAATATCATCAACGTAAACAAGAATGACAATAGTACCTCTCTGGGTCCTTTGAATAAATAAGAAGTGATCGGCAGTCAAAATACGCAAATCCATGTTGCTCTATCAAGTCCGAGAGCTTCCGGAACCACGCTCTTGGACTCTACTTAAGGCCATAGATAGCCTTGTGTAGCCTGCAAACCTTCTGACACTCCCCCTCAGCAGCAAACCCAGGTGGCTGGTGCATGTAGACCTCCTCCAGTAGATCACCATAGAGGAAAGCATTCTTCACATCAAGCTGATACAGGGGCCAATATCGTATCACGGCAACAGAAAGTAGAATACGCAGAGTATAATGTCTGGCAACTGGAGAGAAAGTATCCTGATAGTTCACCCCATACGTCTGGGTGAACCCACGTACCACAAGTCTCGCCTTATAGCGATCCACGTTGCCATCTACACGGTGTTTCACAGTGAACACCCACTTGCATCCCACAATAGATGCATCGACTGAAGGAGGAACAAGACTCCACGTACCACGTGAATGTAGCGCAACCATCTCCTCCTCCATGGCTAACCTCCACTGACTGTCCTTTAGAGCCTCCTGATATGTCCGTGGTATCTCCACAACAGATAGTGCCAAGGTAAATCTCCTGAAATCCTCTGACAACCTGCTGAAGGAAACCTGGGTTGCAAGAGGATAAGTAGCACACTGTCATTTCGGCTTTCGCAAAGCAATCGGTACATCAAGATCATCTGCCAAGTCTGTAACATGTGAGTTCCCCTCTTGAGAGGACACCTGCTCATCCTGTATGGAATCCTGCTGCACAGACAACTCAGTAGTGCCATCAGTAGAAACAATGTGCTTAGTACATACATGAGGCGTACTGGATGATGGGGAAGACCCGTGAGCACGGGGAATCGAGCGAGGCATGTGAGGAAAAACGCATGGAAAAAACTGAGTCAAAGTAGGAGGTGGAGCCACAGGAGCATATGGTAGTGGTGGTGGTGATGGTGGTGGTGGTGGTGGTGGTGGCGGTAGAGGAGGAGTAAAGGAAGACGGAGGAACGACAGTAGGATGTGGAGGCATGTAGATCTCATCATTAGAGTCAAGAGGGGCTAGTCTGTCACCTGTAGGAGAAAATACGTAACAGACTCAAAGAAAGTAACGTCAGCACTGACAAAGTACTTCCGCCTTAGCGGATCAAAGCAACGATACCCCTTCTGGGTATGAGAGTAGCCAACAAACACATACTTGACAACTCTAGGAGAGAGCTTGTCACGACATGTAGAGACATCATGAATAAAAGCTACAGATCCAAACACACGAGGTGGAAGGAAAAAAGATCCTTCTCGAGAAATGCAGTCAAGAAAGGAATCTTCTCCCCCAACACAGACGAGGGCATGTAGTTCATCAAATAGCATGCACTAAGGACAACATTGCCCCAGTAAGAGTGAGGAGCACGACTCTGTATCAACAAGATTCTGGTCGCATCAAGTGACGGTGTTTGCATTCAGCAACACCATTCTGCTGGGAAGTATAGGCACATGAGATCTGATGAACAATGCCAAGAGAACTTAGAAACTCAGAAATCTGTAAGATGCAGAATTCTAAGGCATTATCATGTGAAGATATTTTACCTTAGCAAAAAAAAGATTCCTTACTTCATTAATAAAATATTTGATCACAGATCCGGCCTCGGACTTATTCTTCAAAAGAAAGACCCAAGAAAGTCTAGAAAAATTATCAACAGCCACAAGATAAAAACGATGTCCCTGATGATCAGGAACCCGACTTGGACTCCAGATATCTAAATGAAGGAGATCAAACGACTGGGAACTGCTCTGACTCTGACGAGTTGGAAATGAGGAACGATGATGCTTCTCAAGCTAGCATGCCTCACACTGGAAGGAGGATCTCGTGGAAATCTGAGGGAGAACATGACATAGCTTCTGCTGAGGAAGGTGACCAAAACGAAGGTGCCACAGATATGGAGAGACTGATCCAGTAGGTATAGTGGAAACGCCAATATGAGGAGGTTGGACCAGTCTGTAGAGTTCCCGTTGCTCACGGCCACATCTAATCACCCTGCCCGTGAGTATGTCCTGAAACACAAGTGTTAGAATTATTATATTACAATTATATTTGTAACCTTTCGGGTTCCGTAACCCTTAACCCTTCGAGTTCTGTAACCTTTAACCATTCGGGTTCCGTAACCCCTCAGGGGTATTTATGTATTTTTCCTCTTGTACTCTCTAGGGTTTTCTCTCTATATAAGAGATCCTAGCCCTATGGAATAGATATCCCATTCTGTCTCCCTTTTCCACATGGTATCAGAGCAACGGTCCTAGACCGGGGTTCTGACCTAAAATCCCCACCGCCACCTTCAAGCCTCGTAAAAGCCTATGCGAGGCCTCTTCCCTGAATTAGGGCCTCACGCAAGGCCCTCCAATCGCCTCCAGTGCAGTAGCCCTCCCGCTAGTGCTACCCTGCACTTTCAGGACCTCCTACGAAGGTCATCAGCCCCACAGCTACCCTCCACGGGTACCGTAGGACTCTTTGGAGATCCAAAACTCATCGCGGATCACTTCTAAGAATCCAGACATGCTGTCCATTGGGGGTTTTTCAGCCCTTCTTCAAGGCAAACGTGAGTTTTAGGGCATTTTTAGCTCTTATATGCATCCTTAGTTGATCACATGATCGTCTTTCTATTTTAAGACCACCATGGTGCCTTCTTCTACCGAGACAAAGCCCTTGGCCATGAATATTATGGCACTAGGCACTACTATCAAACTCAAGGGTACATAAAATTACGTGCTCTGTTCTCGATCTTTTATGGTGTTCAGAGGAAACTTTACATTTTGACTAAAGATCCTTTAGATGAAAAGGACAAAGAGTACGATAACTGGCAGACTGACAACTATTTGGTTATCAACTGGATGACTAACAGTGTTGAGGCTCATATAGCCTCAAATCTTCTTTACAAAAATACGGCCAAGGAAATGTGGGAGGATCTCGAGCAAACATACTCCCAGAAGAGGACAAAGTCACGCCTTGCAGATATTTACAGGCGAATCTGGTCGGCATCTCAGGGTGATTCCACCCTCATCGAGTACTACAGACATCTATCCAGTCTGCATGAGGAGCTTGCAATATTCCATCCCTCATGTTGCACCAAACAGATACAAGAGCATTCTGACTGGTAGGTATACTGCTTCCTTGATGGCCTGCATTCTAGGTACCATGCAACGAAGGAGCAATTTCTTATATCCGACACACTGCCAACAATGAAGGCCATCTTTTGCCGGCTTGAGGAGCTTGAGACATCCGTTGCCCGACCTCCTGTCTTACCTTCAACGGAGAACTTTGCACACATTGCCTCATATGGGCGAGGAGGCAGATACGGCTTGCGAGGAGGACGCGGTCGCGATCCAAGTCGTGGTCGTGGATGGGAATCTGGACGAGGCCGTGACTTTGGTCGTGGTCGTGAGCGAGACTCTACTGCCCCATGCACTCACTGTGGTAGGTGGAACCACCCAACTGAACGATGTTGGCAGAAGTTTGGCGTACCTTCTTATCACACCGATAATGCTTATGAGGATGCCTATGATGTGGAAGAAGCATCGCCTACCTCCAGTGGCAAGACTGTTCATCTTAATGATGCAGATTACTCCCGCCTAATGCAGATCCTTCAGACTCCAGGGCCTACACCACTAGTAACACTACAACCGCTGCTCTGGCCACTCCTTCAGGTACAATAGCCAACTCTTCTATCACTCCTACTCCAGCTTGGATTATTGATTCCGACGCCTCTACTCATCTCACTGGAGAAGGTAGTCTGCTCACCACTTCCATACCATCTACCTCTATGAAGTCAGTTCGAGTCGCTAATGTGACTCAATCACATATTACTGCTGTCGGAACTATGGAATTCTCTTCCAAGCTCCGACTTTCGGGGGTTCACTGTGCTCCTGATTTTCCTCTTGCTTGTTGTCAGTTCACAAGCTTTGTATTGAGCTTCATTGTCGTATGATATTTGATGAGTCTTGTTATTTTCAAGACATTCAGACGAGGTAGATTTTTGGTGGGGGTCATGAGAAGAACGACCTATATTACCTTAACATACCCTCAGACTCCAATTTTGTTGGTGTTGCATCTATCTCTGAAGATCCGCTCCTATGGCATATGCGCCTTGGACATCCCTCTACCAAGGCCATCTCCATGATGTTTCCTGAACTCTCTGCTCTGAAGCCCTTTCAGTGCGAGGCATGTGAGTTCGGGAAACACCATCGAAATCCGTTTCCTGTTTGTACTGAGTCTCGTAGTACTGCTGCTTTTCATCTTGTTCACTGTGATGTTTGGGGACCTTGTCCGATCCGCACATTAAGTGGTCATCGCTACTTTATAGTTTTCGTTGATGATTATAGTCGATCTTCTTGGGTCTATCTAATAAAGGAGCATTCAGAGATTAATCAAATTGTCAGAAATTTCTTTCAATATGTTAATACTTACTTTTCTAGCATTGTTAAGATCATTCGTACCGACAATGCTCTTGAGTTAACCCAACATGACTTGACATCTTTCTTTGCATCCCAAGGAACTGTTCACCAAACATCATGTCCATATACCTCACAACAGAATGATATAGTTGAGAGGAAACTCCGACACTTGCTAAAAGTTGTCAGATTTCTTCTTAGTCACATGAGTGTTCCTAAACAATACTGGGGAGATGATATCTTTACTGTAGTGTATCTCATCAACCGTATTCCTTCATCAGTTCTCAAAGAAGCAACTCCATTTTCCTTACTTTATCCTACCGAGTCTCCTTTTCCTATACCTCTACGAATTTTTGGTTGTATTGCCTTTGTTCATAACTTTCATGCAGCTGAAAAATTATCCTCTCGTGCCATAAAATGCGTCTTTCTTGGGTACTCGCGTACTCAGAAAGGCTATCGCTGCTATGATCCTGTTGGACGTCGATACTATGTATCTGCTGATGTCACCTTCTTTGAGCAAACAAGTTATTTCACACAGACTGTATGTGACATTCCTCTAGACCTCCCTCCTCCACCAAATACTCGCTAGCGTACCTCTATACCTTCTACACCAGTGTATGTACATTTGCCAGTCCCTTTTATGCAGGATGATATGAACACTTCGAGTGCTCCCACCACTGCTGTCCCGGATGTACCTGGGGAGCTTCCTATAGCTCTACGCAAGCAAAAAAGGAAATGTACGTATCATCCCATGTCACATTTTACTTCTACAGATGGTTTATCTAGATGTGACAAGAGATTTGCAGATGCTCTTAATGCTATTATCGTTCCCAGAGATCATTTCAGTGCAATGCAAGATCAAGGTTGGCGACATGCCATGTTTGAGGAGATGGATGCACTTACCTCCCGCGGTACGTGGGATCTTGTGTTGTTCTCCCGGGAGTTCGCCCTGTGGCTTGTCGATGGGTCTTCACGACCAAACAGTCGCCTGATGGTTCTATTGACATGTTGAAAGACAGACTTGTTGCCAAAGGTTTCACACAAACTTTTGGAGTTGATTATTTTGAGACCTTCTCGCTTGTTGCCAGAATGGGGTCGATACATACCATTCTCTCTGTTGCTGCCAACAAGGCTTGGCCCATTTATCAACTTGATGTGAAGAACGCCTTTCTTTATTGTGATCTTGAGGAGGAGGTCTACATGATGCAACCGTCGGGGTATGTAGTCGAGGGGGAGCATGTATGCCGACTGCGCAAGGCCATTTATGGCCTAAAGTAGAGCCCAAGGATATGGTTTGATAGGCTCACTACGGAGATCAACACACTTGGTTTTTAGAGGACAACATCTGACTACTCTGTCTTTGTTAGACGACAGTCTACTGGCACGATCATCCTTGTTGTCTATGTTGATGATATGGTTATCACAGGAGATGATGTAGATGGTATTCAGGAGACCAAGGCCTTCCTCCAGAAGGTCTTTGTCACGAAAGATCTCGGCCAACTTCGTTATTTTCTTGGCATCGAAGTAATACGCACTACATAGGGGCTCCATCTTTCACAGAAAAAGTATTACCTCGATATTCTTACTGAGTCAGGACTTCTTGGATGCAAGCCATCTGGCATCCCTGTAGAAGTGAGAAAATATTCAGCATCTACTGATCCGGCATTTGAGGATGCAACACGATGCAGAAGCTTAGTGGGAAAATTACTCTATCTCATTGTTACTAGGCCAGACATATCATATGCTGTGAGCAGAGCCAGTCAATATATGGAGAAGCCTCTTTACAGTCACTGGCAGGATGTTCTTTTGATCCTTCGATATTTGAAGGAATCTTTCGGACGTGGATTTCTATGGGGTGAATGGACACCGCCTATACAGATTCTGACTATGCTAGCTCTCCTGAGGACCGCTGATCCACTACTGGATACACCATGTTTGTTGGGGATAACCTTGTCACTTGGCGAAGCAAGAAGCAAACAGTGGTATCCAGATCTAGTGCGGAAGCAGAATACAGGGCAATGGCTCAGGCCACATGTGAGATCACATGGCTTGTTTCTTTCCAAACAGAACTTGGCATGTCAGTCGCCACTCCTGTACCCTTATACTGCGACAACAAGTCTGCCACGTACATCGCCACCAATCCAGTTTTCCATGAGCGGACAAAACACATTGAAGTTGATTGCCATTTTATTCGTGATGCAGTACGAGAAGGACGAATCAGCACTCCACACATCTCCACTGAACTTCAACTTGCAGACATCATCACAAAGGCTCTTCCAAGGAAGCGCCTAATGTACTTAGTATCCAAGTTGGGCATGATCGACAAATATGCTCCAACTTGAGGGGGAGTGTTAGAATTATTATATTACAATTATATTTGTAACCTTTCGGGTTCCGTAACCCTTAACCCTTCGGGTTCTGTAACCTTTAACCCTTCGGATTCCGTAACCCCTCAGGGGTATTTATGTATTTTTCCTCTTGTACTCTCTAGGGTTTTCTTTCTATATAAGAGATCCTAGCCCTATGGAATAGATATCCCATTCTGTCACTCTTCTCGATAATAAGAGAAGATGGATCAAAGATGGCCCAACAATGCAGATCCTTAGTAATCTGACTAATGGAAAGTAGATTCATCTGAAAGTCAGGGGCATATAAACCATTCTGAAGATGTATAGATGGCGTCAGATGCACCTCTTCCTGTCTTGTAATTGGTAAGTGATCGTCATTGGCAATGACTACCCATCTACCCGGTGGTATGGTCCCGTAGGACCTCGATTGTGCTATGTCTCCACAAAGATGATGAGAAGCACCAGAGCCCATAATCCATTCTGTCATATAATGCACCTTTACTGCTAGTGAAAGCATAACATCTGAGGAGCTCGAAGAGGCTCCGGCTACGACATAGGTGGACGCCAAAGTGTCGCACATCACCTTGGCGATGGGCTGATGGAGTATATCATTGGCGATCTCTATTGCCAATGTACTTAAAAGCCAAACCTTAGCATATGCATCATCCGCCTCTCATGAGGCGTTAACCCCAGTCTTTTCAGCAGGCTCTTCCTCGGTAAGAATGTGTTTCTTACCTATAGACTTCATCATACTCATGAACTGCATAGCCCACAGTTCATAGTTTGACCCATCCATCTTCACAATAGGCGCAGGACCTCTGAAGGCGTCTGTGAAGGGAATATCGACCTTTCTTTCTGACATGATGACAAGAGAAGACTAAAGTTGTAGACTAGATAGACTTTTGTCTACACTGATATACACGGGTTCGGTTGCATGTGTAGACTCAAGCAACCAAACCCATCAAGAAGAAGACTCGGCGAGGGCCTAGGCGACGGCGGGGCCGAGAAGGCGAGGGAAGGAGAGCCTAGGCGACACACGCGGGGGCCTAGGCGGCGGGCGAGAGATGTGCGGGGAGGAGGGGAGGCCCTCGGCAGGGGGAGGGGAGGCCCTCAGCGACGGTGGAGAGGCGGCACGGGGAGGCCCGAGGCGACACGTGCGAGAGGGGCTTGAGGTGGAGGGTTATGGTTAGGGTTTCGGTATAGGAGATCCAGTCTAGGACCGCCGCTGTGATACTATGTTGGGAAAATAGAAAGAGTTTTAATTCATTATGAGAGGCCTTAGCCACTAGGGTTCTCTTATATAGGAGAGGAATCTATTGGGCAAGTTATAAGAAGTAGAACAAAGAAATAGAAAATAAGAAAACATTATTAAAGATAACTAATATCTCAACACCTCTTATATCCGCCAAATGCATCGTTTGATTAATGCACGTCAGTATAAAAAAAATGCTTTATCCATAGTGATGTACATGGTAGAAGAAATGCACTTGTCTACTGTCAAAACTACGACAGTGTCATAGCCTTAAGCCCTTAACTATGGACAACTTAGCTTCTTTACTGTTAGCAGAGGATCCTAATTTTTATGTACTATGAAGTGTTTCCTATTGGTCTTGCTGCGGACGCCAATCTGCAGGAATTGCAACTATATGTGCTACTACGAGATCCTCGGAGTCACGAAGAACATGTTGCTGCACAACCTCAAGAAGGCCTACATAAAGGTTGCTGTCAAGAACCACCCTGATAAGGATGGTCATCCAGAGAAGGTTAGTGGGTGTTTTTTGCTGTGTCGATCTCAAGCACTTCCGCTGTATGTTCTATGAGAATTTCGGGATGTGAGTACCTGTTTTCTGGGAGGAAAAAAAGGGTATGACGTTGAGAAGATGCCTACCATGTAACTTGTATATATTCACGGTAACTTTCAAAAAAGAATTACAAAGATAGTCTGTTGTTCTTGTTTTTGTGTCGATTTGAAGCAGGAAGGCCTGACCTTGGTTGTTTGTGTGGATCTTCTTTTGTGGGTTCATGGATTCATGAGATCTCGGTTTGGATGTAGTGAATTTGATAAGGATGGTGGTTATTTATGGAGAAGTTCACAACATATGATCCATGAATTTGACAAGAACCATGCAGGTTTGTTTAGCGGAGCGATGGATGTGAATGGAAGATTTAATGATCTGCCTTACTCGGGTTATACTTGTGGTTCTAAATGGTGTGGCCTCAATTGTCATGATCTTTTTTCTGCACATGGTAGTTCTTTTTTCTTGAGGCTCAACACATGGTAGTTCTTATGGTTATGTTTTCTATGTTTCTCATTTAGCAGTCATGCCTGCCTTTGAACTTTCATCAAAGCACCAGACTTGGAGCCACTCTTGCAGAACAACAAACACCATTTGCTTCCTTTCCCATCTGGAGCACCACAATCTCTATGTTCATTATTGTAAGTGATACTTGTTTATTAGTTACTGTTGGGAAAAATAAGCGATATGTTTATTCCTTGAACCCTAGACTCTCTTATATAGGGAGAGGTCTATGGGCAAATTACATATGGTAGACAAACGAAAAGAACAATAAATAAAAGATATAGAAACATAAACCAAACTTCTACACTTCCCCTCAAGATGGAGCATAGATATCTATCATGCTCATCTTGGATAGGCACTTCTGGAAGGAACCCCAAAGAAAAGCTTTGGTAAGAATATCTGTCGTTTTATCTCCTGAGCTGACATGGGTTGTAGAAATGAAATCTTTCTGGATCATATCACGGATATAATGGCAACCCACATCAATGTGATTCGTCCTCTCGTGAAATGCAGGGTTGTTTGCAATGAATAATGCAGCATGATCGTCACATTCTAGTGACATGGGAAGATGAACATCTATATGTAGATCTGTCAGAACTGCGCGAACCCACATCACTTCTGCACATGCTTGGGCCATAGCTCTATACTCCGATTCAGCACTAGATCTCGCAACTAATGTTTGCTTCTTGCTTTTCCATGAGACAAGTGACTCCCCAATGAATATAGCAAAGCATGATGTAGACCTTCTATCCTTCGAGCACCCTGCATAGTCTGCATCTGCACATGCTGAGATAGTAATAGTGCTCTTCTTTCTAAACATCAATCCTGCACCTAGAGATGACTTAAGGTACCTTAGTATCATATGTATGGCGTCCATGTGTACCTGGCGAGGTTGCTCCATAAACTGGCTCACTTTATTTACTGCAAATGTAATATCTGGTCTGGTAATAGTAACATAAAGAAGCCTCCCTACCAGTTCTCTGTACCTTCTTTTGTCAACCTCTTCAGTATCATCATCATGCATCTTCATGCTTAGATCCATTGGTGTAGAAGCAGATCGACACCCAAGCATACCTGTATCACTTAGCAAGTCAGTGACATATTTCCTCTGAGTCATCACGAGTCCTTGTTCATTTCTAGCAAACTCCAATCCAAGGAAATATCTCAGTACTCCTAAATCCTTGGTAACGAATTCACGGCCCAAACATTCTTTTGCTATTTTTATTCCTTGCATATCATCTCCTGTTATATTGTCAACATACACCATAATGACAGTCATACCTATGGATGTCCTCTGTACAAAGAGCGAATGGTCCGCATTTGACCTTTTGAACCCTTGCTTCTCAAACAAATCTGAGAGCTTCTGGAACCAAGCTCTTGGGCTCTACTTTAGGCCATAGATCGCCTTATGAAGCCTGCATACCTGTACACACTCACCCTCAGCAGTAAACCCAGGTGGTTGCTGCATGTAATCTTCTTCCTGAAGATCACCATATAAAAATGCATTTTTGACATCTAATTGAAACATGAGCCAATTTCGAATCACATCAACAAATAAAAGAATCTGTAAGATAGAGTGTCGAGCAACAGGAGAAAACGTGTCAAGATAGTCTTCCCCATACGTCTGAGTAAATCCCCGAGCAAGCAGTCGAGCCTTGTACCTATCAATACTGCCATCGGCATTCTGCTTCACCGTAAACACCCACTTGCAACTCACAATAGATGCCCCAGTAGGAGCTGGAACAAGACTCCAAGTACCTCTCGACTGAAGGGCGGCCATCTCTTCCTCCATAGCCAGACGCCATCTACTATCAGCTAATGCTTCCTGGTGAGTCCTTGGAATATTCACAGTAGATAAAGCACCTACAAATCTCCTGAAATTTCCTGCCAGACGCTCAAAGGTAACATGAGAAGCAATCGGATATGAAGTACATGACATCTTCTGCTTCCTTAGTGCAATCGACAAATCAAGATCTGCATCAGTTGTACCAACATCCGTGTTATCCCCTGCATGTTCCTGCTGAGAAATGACGTCAGTCCCTTCATTAGAAATAATGTTATCGGAACAAACCTGGGGCATGTTTGATGATTGACCATGATCATGAGCAGGAGCTGGCCGTCGAATGTAGTGGCGTAGTAGAGGTGGAACCAAAGATGTGGGAGGTGGTAGAGGTGGTGGCGATGGTGGTGGTGATGGGGATGACGGTGGTGGAGATGTAGGAGCTTGTTGTGGCGCATATAAGGGTGGAGGAGGAATATAGATTTCATCTTTTATATCTGATGGCACCAACATGTCACCTGTAGGAGAGAAAAACATGGCTGACTCAAAAAGCGTGACATCTGCACTGACATGATATTTCCGACGCAACGGATCATAGCAACGATACCCCTTTTGAGTCCTGGAATACCCGACAAAAACACATTTGACAGTCCTAGGAGAGAGCTTGTCAACCCCTGGAGACAACTGGTGAATGAATGCCACAGACCCAAAGACACGTGGAGTTAGTGAAAACAACTCCTTGTTAGGAAAAACGAGGAAGAAATGTATCTTCTCCTCCAATACAGACGAGGGCATGCGGTTAATGAGATAACATGCAGTAAGAACCGCATCGCCTCAGAACGAGTGTGGAGCACAACTCTGGACAAGAATTGTACGAGTGACATCAAGAAGGTGGCGGTGTTTTCTTTCCGCAACACCATTCTGTTGGGACATGTAGGCACAAGACGTTTGATGAAGAATGCCATGGGATGAAAGAAACTGAGATAATGTTCGAGTACATAATTCAAGGGCATTATCAATTCTCACAATCTTGATAGATATAGAAAACACATTCTGCACTTCTTTAATAAAATTCATAATAGTGATGCCCGCTTCAGATTTATTCTTTAACAGAAAAACCTAGGACAAACGACTGAAATCATCCACATCAACTAAATAGAACCTGCGTCCATGATGATCTGGAACATGACTTGGACCCAAATATCAATATGAAAATACTCAAATGGATAGCTACTGCTCCGACTCTGACGACTAGGGAAGACATACCGATGATGCTTCCCTAACTGACAAGCTTCACAATCGAACGACGAGTGGGGTGAGATCTGAGGAAGGACTTGACGCAGTTTCTGAAACGGAAGATGATCAAAGCGCAGATGCCATAAGTAAGGACAGACAGGTCAAGTGGAATGGGATGATGCTCCAGCGTAAGGTGTATGGACCAGTCGATACAGCCCGCCTTGCTCACAGCCATGTCCCATCACATTGCCCTTGAGAATGTCCTGAAACACAAGAGATGATGGGTCAAATATCGTTCGACAATATAGATCCTTAGTAATCTGACTAATTGATAGTAAATTCATTGAGAAATTAGGAGCATGGAGCACATTCTGCAACTGCATGGAAGGTGTTAAGACGATCTGTCCCTGTACTGTGATAGGAGAATGAGTCCCATCTGCTATGACGACAGTCCTTTCTGGGGAAACTTCCC
Source organism: Ottelia alismoides (assembly GCA_037367405.1). Taxonomy (NCBI): domain Eukaryota; kingdom Viridiplantae; phylum Streptophyta; class Magnoliopsida; order Alismatales; family Hydrocharitaceae; genus Ottelia; species Ottelia alismoides. The sequence continues at coordinate 552,201 of JAZKJV010001476.1, read as the reverse complement.
TGTAGGATGTGAGTTGGTGTCTATCTCCACACAAATGATGTGTGGCACCTGAATCTACAATCCATTCTGAGGTTCGTGAACTCTGGTAGAAAGCAGAAGTATGAGCACTACCTGAGGAACTAGCTTCTGCAGTAGCAACAACTTCCAAGCTGCTCTCTGAAACTGGTGGAGGAGTACTGGCCGGTGGCATGATATCACGTAGACGAGACACTAGGTCATCATATCGTGGATCCAACGCTGGCGTAGCACCATGATGTTGTATCTGTTCTGCTGCACGGGCAGATGTTGGAAAACCGTGCTTAGAGTAGCACGTGTCTTTTGTATGACCAATCTATCGACAATAAGTGCACTGTAATCCACGACCACAACCAACCCTACCACGTGGTCCTCGTCTACGAAAATGAAATGAATTGCTTCTTCCTCTAGAGGCTGCCATAGTAGAAGAATTTGGCCCAGTAGTAGGGCTTGAGATATTGATTCAGCTCAATCGCCGAAAGGCCTCCTCCATTTGAGGAATGGTAGCATCTGCCAGAATCTGAGAAGAAGCCGCCTCATACTGTGAGTCAAGAGAGGCTAGGAAGACTCCCACTATCGTCGTATTCCGATGTCTTCAATTGTTCTGGAGTAGCCGTGAGAGGCATTAAACTGTGAAGCCTCTCAAACATTCCCCTCAATGCAGTGTAGTGAGCATGCATGGGTCGACCATTCTGTTTTATCGTGAAGATGTCATGCTAGAGCTTTAGGATTTTTGTCTCATTCTTGGCTTATGAATACGTGGCGGCAAGAATGTCCCACATGGCTTTTGCAGTAGGTTTATGCAAGACATCATTAGCAATGTCTGGAATCAGGGTACCAGACAACCGGACCTGAGCATATGCGTCATCAGCCTCCCATGAGGCATACAACCTTGTTTTCTCCTCTGGCTCATCCTCGGTAAGTATATGTTTCTTACCCATCGACTTCATTAGGCTCATGAACTGTATGGCCCATAACTCATAGTTGGATCCATCCATCTTCACAATAGTCGTAGGACCTTTGAAGGCGCCTATAGTGGGGATTTCGATCTTGCTTTCTGACATTCTGACTGGAGAAAACTAGGGTTGTAGACAAGATAAGTCTTGGTCTACACTGACATGATTAGGTTTAGTTGCACGTGTAGACCTCTATGCAACCAAACCCATCAAACTGGACGCTAGCGGAGAGCCCCTTATGAAGATGACAACCGAACCCTAGGGGCGGCGCTCGAGCTCAGCCGCACAGCCGCACGGCCGCACGCGTGAAGGCAGCGCGCGACGGGGTAGCGTGCGAAGTGGCTGTGTGTGTGGGGGTAGCAGGCGAGGGAGGTGACACGTGGAGAGGCGGCGCGTCGAGGGGGCGGCACGCGGAGGCTTGAATGTGGAGGGCTAGGTTTAGGGTTAGGTACGAGAGCTCCGGTCTAGGACCGCCGCTCTGATACCATGTTGGGAAAAATAAGCGATATGTTTATCCCTTGAGCCCTAGACTCTCTTATATAGGGAGAGGTCTATGGGCAAATTACATATGGTAGACAAACGAAAAGAACAATAAATAAAAGATAAAGAAACATAAACCAAACTTCTACAGTTACTCTCATTATTTTATTTGTTTCCTTTTTTGATGTTTGTTCGATTTGAGTGTAGGTTAGGTTTAGGTCTGTCGAATTTTGCAGGTTGGACTGTAGGGTTCAGTCTGAGGTCGCATGTTCTTTGTGCAGTTTGCCTATTCTGAGTCCAGATTGGTGGACACGCTAAAAAGATGTGATCTTGATTGTAACCCATCTCATGGAATAGGGAGTCTGCTCATAATCTCATCTTTTTCCAGGGGCTGTGGTGACACACGAAAGTGATTTGGAGCTTTTTTTGGAATATTTACGTCACAACCCCTAAAATCTTGTCTAGTTGCACCACAACCCATGTAATATTTGAAAACATATCAGAAACTCAAGTAATCTTGCCCTGTCTTACACTGTCGACCTAACCATTAATATTTGTTAGTCAAATTCTTATGTTTTAACTGAGAGACCTAAAAGTAAGAAAATGTGCAAGTCTTTAAGAATATCTTTTGTTTTTTGTGTACCTTCCTCTTCATCTTCCTCCAGCAATCTTTCCCTTTCTCCTCTACCTTGACAACACATGTGCCAACTTCTCGGTTGTCGCCAGTAGTTTCTAACCTTCCCCTTGGCCGCCTCTTTTTTTGCAATGAAACATGTGGATTGCGACGAACGGTTCGACAATGCCAGATGATTGCTACTGTTGAATACTGCAGTCTCTGGATCAGACCTTGTTGCAGGTACCCCTCCCTTAACCACTAACTGTCAAACTATTAAATCTCTTATCCTGCAGGCTAATCTGCAGAATCTGATGGAAGTGAATTGGTGCAGAAAAGATGAAATAAACAAGAGAAACATTTGTTCAGCTTTTGCACCATTTCATTAATCAGTTAGTAGATTACTTGATTGTGATATAGTCATTGCAGGGGCAGCAACAGTTGGAATAGTGGAGTCCTTCGCAGTTGAATCTTCCTCCTTATCGTGGAGTTGGGCAAGTCGCATTTGATGATGTTCACACAGGTTGTCCACACTCACCCTGATCACGATCTATAATGGCCCATCGTCGCCAACAACCTCAGCACATATGCTTCAGCACATCGACAACCAGTGTTGTATCCTTCCTTCCCAACCTCATTTGTGGACGCGAGCATTGTTGTCATGACACTACCAAGGAAGGAGGATAAATTGGCAAATTTATCCCCCAGCCCCGAGAATTCATGCATTCCTATACTGACTAGTCTGTTTAAACCATCCATAAAAAATGTTCTAAATGGGAAGTCCATAGTGATGATGTTCCCTCCTAATTGGAAGTTTGATATAATTCCTCCCTTGGTAGAAGGATATTAAGTTTCATATGCATGATGTAATGATTAAATTGAATATGAAATGAAAGGGATTTTTACGCAATGACCCATTAAAATCTTGTCCACTTACACCATATCCAATGTAATATTTGTAATTGCACCACAACCCTTATAAATTGCAAACTGACCCTTGCAATCTCACTGACCATTATGCCAAAACCCTCGGACGTGACCGTATGTGGTATTTAAAACATGATTATAATGGTCGTATTGTAATTACAGAGATCATGAGCTATGGAAGGACAGATCGCAATCACTACAGTCGACTCCTTTTATGCAATTGTAAACTCATTTTTCCTTAGTATTAGTTATTGGCCCTTCTTGATTCCATCAACCGGTACTTTTTTAGCCGATGTAACGAACTGCGTGAGTCTTCTGATGAAGCCAAGGGAAACCCTATCCGAAGATCATGAACTAGTAACTGCATCCAGTCTTCGAAAAAGTCCTAAATTTTTTTTGAACTTTCTACTTTTTTGAAATGGAATATTTACGACATCCTCATGAATAGGATCAAACCTTATTCCATGATATTTTCATAAGATCCATCTTTCTTAATCAAGCCCCCAAGAAGGCTTGGTTGATCCATGATTTACGTTTCATCATTCTTTTCTTTTTTATTTGTTTTGTGAAAGATGTCGATCAATTCTGAGTCTTTTCCAATCGAGATGTATGGATTCATGCATCTATGTATCATGGATTAACGAAAATATGCAAAAGCTATATTTGCCTTTGCCATTTTATGAGTTTCTTCCTTTTTGCGTATAACATAACCACTCCCTTTGGCAGCATCTATTGATTCAGAACTTAATTTGAAAGCTATATTTCGACCTGGACATCGTCGGAGTGTAATTGGACAAAGGTTTAAAGGTCACGGAGTAAATCCTAATAGAAAGTTCGGATGCCAAAGTTATTTTCATAACTGTAATATCATATATTAAAATAATTCTTCATTTTTAAAGGGAGATTTTAACAAGGGCAACTAATCCCCTTCTTGGTCATGTTGTTATCTACACTCCTAATTATCATCTTCATTTTGTAGATCAATTAGGATATGAAACCTCTACAACACTACCAATTTTGACATGGTCAGTTGTTTGATGCTAATTCAATCGCGCTAAGCATCCAAATCCTTTAATGTGACTTAGAAGCTAGAACTCTACTTGCATGCCTAAAATGCCATTGTTAACCCCTCTATCCCAATAATCTCTTCTTATGATCGGCTCAATACATCATGCAGCTCTTTTTTCTTGGTAATATCATCGATGTCGTCGATGTTGGACATACGAGCCCACGGTGAGCCATTATACAATAAATGTTATTGCACGTATCATTCCCTGATCTGAAATGAAGAATAAATAATTTGCATAATAGGTCCCTCTGTACAATTAGGGTTATGTACCATGGCCATCTTGATGATCATATAGCTGTTGATTCAATAATTGAATCATAGAGGCTGGTGCTTGGATGAATATCTAATGGGTTAGATAGAGGACTCATCAAGTACCGTCAAAATGATTATTAAGAGATGATCTCCAGCCTGAGTAGGAGATGGCAATCCTTTCTCACATAGGCTGATATCTGACCAACCTCTTGATGCAGGTCCTCTGCATGGGAATAGTGATTCGGAGATGTCAGATTAGTTAAGTCAATGAGTTGACTTAGCGAGATCGAGATAACCTAAGTCCTATGTTGAATACTGTCACAGCATAGGCACACATCCTCTGACTAGAGACAGATGTGTTACTATATGTCTGAGTATGTACATTTGGCAGACCATTAGGTTGATGACCTAATCAAGGTCTATACACCGGCAAGCTGGTGTGCATATAAGGGCATATGAGTAATACGATCTCTCAAAGGGATCATACAGGTTCACTTGTGAACCGAAAGACATGAGCTCACTCATGAGGTATTGGGACCGATCAAATTCCATGCATGGTCGTCGTGCTTTGGAAGCATGACAAGAATTTGAAGGTATGATATATGCTTTGGGAAAGCTTATGATCGATACCAAATCCCAATGACCAAGATTGAGAAACTTGGTGATCAAACCCTGAAGAAGACAGTATAAAATAGATCTTCATCTTCAGGTTGATCATTGGTCTTCCAGTATGCAGGATGTGCAGGTATTAGGAATACCTGAGGGTGATGTGATCATAAACGATTGTATAACCATGACGCTTCCAGTCCGAGGGAGTGATGAAACAGGTCTGGATTTTAGTGACTCCTCTCAGTAGAGAAGTAACTTGATCTTAGTCCAAATGTTGGACATTGATCTGAATGTGATTCAGATGCAATGAGAAGATTAAGTATACGGACTTGATTTAATCAAGCATCTATGAGAGGTCCGTTAGATCTGGATTTGAGATGAGATCTCAACATCCAAGTCACTATACGTGGAACAATACAATCGCCCTGTCCTTATCTCCAAGTATCTGCGGAGAAAGCACATTATTCATGAAAAGATTTCAAGAATAATTCTTTTGATGAAATATCCAAGCAAGGACTTGATGATTAAATGAGATTTAATTATCAAGCTTAAATATGAATATGATTCATATTGTGAAAATAATTATCTAAGATAATTAAATGGGATTTAATTATCGAGGATTAAGAGAATGTGGATAACACTATCCATGATATATGTGTGTTATAAATGTGATTTATAATATACATATATAAGAGAGAGAATTTATGTAAATAGCATTTGTTAATTAATAATGTGGATTGGATTCACATTAATTAATTGGAAATGCAATTTACTAATTAGTTTAGGTTGTGAATATGATTCACATAATATTCAATGGCATGATTGAAATATTCACAAATTAATTTGGAATTAATTTGGTGAATATTTTTTTTGTGATTAATTAAGAAATAATAAGATAAATAAAAGGGAGCCAAATAACCATCATGCATAGGTGGCGTCACCCATGGATTGTTCATGGGTGACGCCCCCTATTTTTGAGGGTGGTTGGTTGACTCCAATTTTATTTATCACAATATCTCTTAATTAGTTAATGTTAAATTAAATTATGTTGATAATGTTGCAACATTTTTTAATTTAAATTAATGTTGTTGGTTTTAACCAACAACAATCATAGCCATTGATTTAGCATGGACTAAGCATAGCCCTTGGATCCATGTGTCCCATGGATTGAGATCCATTGGATCCTAAACTAGTATAAAAGGAGGGCTAGGGTAGCCTTTCCAAAGAACAACATTCTTGAGTTGAAGAACTGTTCTCTCTCTCTCTCTCATTCTCGTGGGGTCTCCCTAATATTCAAGTGGTCGTCCACTTTATGTATTAGGAAGGAGATCATTTTGCTACGCCTCGACGCTTGGATCTTCGTCAAAGGATTGCGGGAAGGACGCGACTCATCATCGTGCCCGCAAGCGCATTCTCCGTGGGTCGGACTTAAGATAGGAGGATCTCTACTTTGGGATCTCGCGATCACAACCACTCTTCAAGAGGTATTCCTTGTACTTTGTGGTTTGATGAAACGATCCGAGAAGTGTTCTCGTGATCATGTGGTTTCATCTTTAAAGTTAAAATTTTTAATTTCCGCTGCATCTAGCATCTAGTACGACTAGTTGCTCCGATTGCATACGATGCGATCGACACGCTTCTGTGATGCGCTTGAGGATTCACAATATCCTTCAAGTGGTATCAGAGCCATAGGTCGAATAAGGGTTTGGATATGATCCATGGACCTTAGACGATTTGGTTCTTGAAAGGGTTGCGAAAGTTTTTATGCATTTCAATTTTCGCACCTCTATCTAATTGAATTTTCCTGTACCGTTTAAAATGTTTAAACACGAAATTTCAATTGGATTTTGTTCCCCATTAAACAAGGAAACCATAGGACTTGAGTTTACTAAATTTGGACTTTATTTGCTCAAGATATGGCTTTTTGAATATGACTATATTCACTGTTGCGGGAACTACGGATTTAAACGTGATTAATGAGATAATTGTGGTTTTAATCCGCCTCGAAATGCGTGAATTATTACTTGGGTGCTTCAATAAATCAAATAGGCAATCTTTCGAAACTGAGTTTGCAATTTTTGGATTTAAATTGATCAAGATAAGTTATTTTTTAGGATTGGGGGTCACTGCTGGAAATTAACAATTTTGATCTTGAACCTTGTGATATGTCATTCAATTATCGTGATGAAAATTAATTGTTAATTTTCTGGAATAATTAGTGATAAATATTTGTGAAATATTTAAAGAAATAATTATTTCATTGAATGACACTTGCCTAAACCATAATGATAAGATAGTTGATCTTGATCATTGGTTAACTTTGAAATCATCAACAAACATTGTTTTCATGCAAAACCCTAGGTCATCCTACAATAGTTGTAGGACAACTTTTTCATGCAAAACCCTAGGACATCCTACAATAGTTGTAGGACAACTTTTACATGAAAAACCTCTTGCTTGAATAGGATTGGGGATTTGTTTAGCAAATCTCCTTATAATATAATCAAAAATGTTTTGATCTATATTATATGGTATAATTTCGATTGAAAGACCGATGAGCATCTCAAAGTACATGATGATCTATCTGGCATTATCCTTTCCTGAGGTGGATATGGTGTCTAGTCGGAGATCGCTGGGGTAACGGGTTGCAACGTATGTGGTCCGTCCCACTCTCGCCGGTACTGGCCATGACAACGGGTAGAGATTGGATAATGCCGGAGAAATCAAAGTGTATTTCTAATTATTAAAATTCGAAATAATACGTATTTTGAGATTATACCTACTATTCAAGTAAAATTCAAAGTTTATTGATTGATAATAGGATTGATGATTGATTTAATGTGATTAAATTAATTATATCCTATGAAACACTCTATTATGAATAGATGTGTATTTCCCTTGGAAGAATTAATTATGTGAATATGATTCACGATAATTAATTTCAATTTGAATAAGAGGTGGAGGATCACATAAGTGACATCCATGGTCTCCCGTCAAGGCGAAGGGTTTCCGTCGCCAGGGATTGTATATAGGAGACGCCTGTCCGAAGTGACAGCTCCTGTATGCAAGCGCATCTGGATCGGGCTCTTTACTTCTCGAAAGAGTAAGGCCGTATGCATAGTGACCCCAATATCGAGTTCTCATATTATTGGGGCGATATTGGATTGCGCATAGCGAGTTCTAATCCTGTTGACGGTTGGTTCAATTAGCAGCGGGTCAACATCACCTTAGGGGTGGTGGGCCCATGTGTTAAAGACCGAATTGGGAAATGCAAGTTGGACTTGCAAGGCGGAATGTGTTCCCGCTTCTTTTTATCGGAGTCGCAGGTTCTCATGTTATTGGGATGTGACAATGATAGGAAAGGAGATCCCAGATCTTGCTTGAGATATAGCGGTAAGTATATCTCTTACTTTGAAAGATGATTAGGGAATAATCTTTCATAGTAGACATAGCAAGACAAATTTGATTTAAAATTCCTAAATCAAAGTAAAATATGTATATATAATATATATACCCTTATACAAATTTCTTATTTCAGATAATCCTTCATTAAACCCACTCAATGTTATACTCAATAATAACCAGTAAAATATCATGGATTGGACTCATGATCCAGATATTATGCTTGCAAATTGGACACATAATGTATGTGGTTGCAATGTGCAAATTTCCTCAACATAATGAGGAGTGACAATTAAATAAGACAATAAGACATCACTTTAGCATTTGTATGTCTCTATAGTCTTGATCTTTCATCGAGTGTACTTTGGAAGTGACATGTCGATGGTGATCATAATTGTCGAATAATCCTTATAAAATCTAAGAAGATGTTCTGACATACATATGTGCTCTAAACATTTAATCATGAATGACATGGTTCTCTGCATTATGCAGAATGGTGGCTCGAAAGAGATGATGTATTCAAAATATTTGAATACCTACCTGAACCAATGTTTTAGGAGTCTAGATGGATGTAGACATGATGAGTGTCATCATTCTACTGTCTATACTCTAGTCATTCATGAAGCTTCATAGTATTCACATTGTATGAATTTAATGAAGCATGTATAAATGTTGAAATGCTCTTACATTGAATTCTTTTGAATTTAACATAAGAGATCCTTAGTCTTGAACAATGGTTGTTTATAGATGAAGAGAGCACAGTGGAAGCGTGGGTCGGACCCATGTGAGAAGGAAAGTCAAAGAGTTGATTGTACTTTTGTGGCTTCCATATGACATCCAAAGAGTTGGATGAATGCCTATACTGCAATAACTTGATGTGTTGATAGTATGACTATCAAGTCTGTCTAGAATCCTTAGAGAAGGACTCAGATAGTGCATCATAATAATCTATATCTACATTTGATCATTGAAATTGACTTGCTTATTTGATAAGATAAAGTCTGATAATTGTATCTCAATTTTCTAACAACACTTGCAATGTGTTGCACATGTTTTAGAAGACTGGAAAAATTTGATCTTAAGGTTTATAATTATCCACATAGACATTGATGCAATTGTTGCAACAATCTCTGTTGGATTGATATACTTCTTAATTTCAGTGGGAGAGCCTTAGTCTTAGAGAATGTCTCTATGACCTAGATATTAGAATAAACTCATTGTTTGTTTCTAAATATTGGAAATAAACATGAATTCTGGAATAAACCTATCATAAAGAGTTATGATGGATATATTTCAGATAATAATCTAGCATCTGGTGGACTCTACTAAATTAGAAATTTAATGAATGGTTCATTAAAGTTAAACCTTATAAGATCAATAGGAGGATAAAGATCATTTGACAATGATTTAGCATCAAGTTTTGGACGTATGTCTGCTGATGAGATCAATAGACTAGTAAGATATGAAACTTTAGAATGTCTAAAATTTCAAATCTTACATACTTGCGAATATTGTATTCAAAGTAAAATGTCCAATACACCCTTTTGGGAAAGGTGTAAGATGCCAAGGTATTCGAGATCTCATACATATTGATGTATGTGAATCATCTATATCATAGTGAACATTGTGGATATGTGATATCTATTGATGATCATGTATGATATGAGATTTCTTCTCTTCACCTGAGAAACCTTTGAAATGTTCAAAGATTTCGTAATTTTGGTTTAGAACCAAAGTTTGAAGGAAGATTAAATGAATTTGATCTAACCAAGGTAGCAAGTACCTATTAGATAAATTCAAAGAATATATTATGGAGATATGAATATCATTTCTATCTCAATCCCCCTGACACACCTAAACTCAATGGAGTTGTAGGAAGATACAATTAGATCATGTGTGACATGATTTGATCAATGATGAATTTTAGCATAATTATCCCTTAGTTTCTAGGTATATATATGTAGTAGAGACTACAATATATTTATCCTTAATAAGGTTCCATGCATGTAAGCTGGAATCTAGCACTTGAGAGTGCTACTTCATTAGGAAAATAAAGGATGGTATTGGATACCTACTTTATGACCTTGAGATTCTTAAAATATCTCATCTTTGAGAATGTGATTCTTATAGGATGACTCTCTTGAGAATCAAGATGAAAATGAAGTAAAGGAACTCATTTAATCTTGAGAAGATAATGAGGCTCCAGAAATCGGAAACTAAAAGGGACGATTAAAGATGAAACACTAATACCTCTTCAAATGAGTTTGAGGATGTATTCCTTGTGTCAGTTAAGTCTGACAATGATCGGACTTCATGTGATGAAGCTCCTGAGGATCATAACATGGAAAGATGGATTTTAGCAATAAAGGTCTAAGGTAGACTTCATATACAAGTGTTGTATATGGACCCTCGAGGATCCACCTATAAGGGTTAGACCCATTAAGGTGTAAATGGATCTTCAATAGAAAGAGGGAAACTGATGAGAAGGTAGAGACCTTCAAAGCACGGTTCGTAGCCATGAGCTACACACTGAAGAGAAGACATCGATTGCGATGTGGCTTGCTTTTCAGTGATCATGCTTAAACCCATCAGAATATTGCTAACCCTAGCTACACAATTTGACTATGACATCTTCAAGATGTGAGTCAAGATTGTATTCCTCTATGAATACCTCTTTGAGGATATTCACATGAAGTAGCCCCAGGGCTTCATGGTTGAGGAATGCAAGATGTGCTGGCTAAAGAACTCCATCTTTGGACTCAAATAAGCTTCTTGTAGTTGGAACATAAGATTTGATGAAATTATAATTGTTATGATTTCAAATAGAATCTTGATGAACCATGTGAAGCTTAGTGGGAGTGCCATTATGTTCATCGTGCTAAATGTAGATAATATCCTAATCATTTGGAATGATATTAGGATGATTATAAGTGTTTTGTGATCTGGCTATTCCATACCTTGAGATATGATCTCAAAGATGCCTCTTAGATCTTAGTTCTGAAGGTGTTCAGAAGCAAAGAAAAGAGGGTATTGGGACTGTCACATTTGTAGTACACCTTGGACATGTTCCATTTTCTGGAAATTCCGAGAAAGGCTTTCTTACCTTAAAGATTTGGTACTGACCTATCTAAAGGGATAGCACCTCAAAGAGTTGAGGAAGTGAATGCTAAAACTGCTTGCCCTTTTGTGCATCAGTTACGAGAAGCTAAAAGTATACTAGAAGTGTGCAAAAGCCAGATATCTACCATGCAGTGGGAGTAGTAAACTGTTACTAATCCTACTATGGAGATAGAACACTTAATTGCAGTAATAATAATATCTTCAAAGATGACAAGGCTTTAGAGATAGTGATCTCTAAGTCTTATCTTCAAGAAATTAAGACTTTTAGATGGAGATCTAAAAGGTCTTAACTACGAATACCTTAGGAGATAGAGATCTCCAGGGATAAGAGTATTCTAATAAGGATAATAGAAATTACATGCTGGTTATAATAATATTTCTTTGAGTTGTAGTATCAAGGATACTATGACTAACAAGATTGAGTTTTGGTTGCATTAAATGCAACATTCGCATTAGATGCGAGCACTGTTACTGGGGATATGCAAGTGCTGTAAAAGGACTTGGCGTAGTCTCGCGGGAACAGAGTGACTGATCAGCTTACCTAGCTATTTTCTAAATAGCCTATGATTGTCACATGAGTGTGGGTATAAATGATTAGCCCATTAATGGCTCTTTGGGCTAGTGGGAGATTGTTGGACATACGAGCCCATGGCGAGCCATTATGCAATAAATGTTATTGCACATATCATTCCCTGATCTGAAATGAAGAATAAATAATTTGCATAATAGGTCCCTCTGTACAATTAGGGTTATGTACCATGGCCATCTTGATGATCATATAGCTGTTGATTCAATAATTGAATCATAGAGGCTGGTGCTTGGATGAATATCTGATGGGTTAGATAGAGGATTCATCAAGTACCGTCAAAATGATTATTAAGAGATGATCTCCAGCCTGAGTAGGAGATGGCAATCCTTTCTCACATAGGCTGATATCTGACCAACCTCTTGATGCAGGTCCTCTGCATGGGAATAGTGATTCGGAGGTGTCAGATTAGTTAAGTCAATGGGTTGACTTAGCGAGATCGAGATAACCTAAGTCCTATGTAGAATACTGTCACAACATAGGCACGCATCCTCTGACTAGAGACAGATGTGTTACTATATGTCTGAGTATGTACATTTGGCAGACCATTAGGTTGATGACCTAATCAAGGTCTATACACCGGCGAGCTGGTGTGCATATAAGGCCATATGAGTAATACGATCTCTCAAAGGGATCATACAGTTCACTTGTGAACCGGAAGACATGAGCTCACTCATGAGGTATTGGGACCGATCAAATTCCATGCATGGTCGTCGTGCTTTGGAAGCATGACAAGAATTTGAAGGTATGATATATGCTTTGGGAAAGCATATGATCGATACCAAATCCCAATGACCAAGATTGAGAAACTTGGTGATCAAACCCTGAAGAAGACAATATAAAATAGATCTTCATCTTCAGGTTGATCATTGGTCTTCCAGTATGCAGGATGTGCAGGTATTAGGAATACCTGAGGGTGATGTGATCATAAATGATTGTATAACCATGACGCTTCCAGTCCGAGGGAGTGATGAAACAGGTCTGGATTTTAGTGACTCCTCTCAGTAGAGAAGTAACTTGATCTTAGTCCAAATGTTGGACATTGATCTGAATGTGATTCAGATGCAATGAGAAGATTAAGTATACGGACGTGATTTAATCAAGCATCTATGAGAGGTCCGTTAGATCTGGATTTGAGATGAGATCTCAACATCCAAGTCACTATACGTGGAACAATACAATCGCCCTGTCCTTATCTCCTAGTATCTGCGGAGAAAGCACATTATTCATGAAAAGATTTCAAGAATAATTCTTTTGATGAAATATCCAAGCAAGGACTTGATGATTAAATGAGATTTAATTATCAAGCTTAAATATGAATATGATTCATATTGTGAAAATAATTATCTAAGATAATTAAATGGGATTTAATTATCGAGGATTAAGAGAATGTGGATAACACTATCCATGATATATGTGTGTTATAAATGTGATTTATAATATACATATATAAGAGAGAGAATTTATGTAAATAGCATTTGTTAATTAATAATGTGGATTGGATTCACATTCATTAATTAATTGGAAATGCAATTTACTAATTAGTTTAGGTTGTGAATATGATTCACATAATATTCAATGGCATGATTGAAATATTCACAAATTAATTTGGAATTAATTTGGTGAATATTTTTTTTGTGATTAATTATGAAATAATAAGATAAATAAAAGGGAGCCAAATAACCATCATGCATAGGTGGCGTCACCCATGGATTGTTCATGGGTGACGCCCCCTATTTTTGAGGGTGGTTGGTTGACTCCAATTTTATTTATCACAATATCTCTTAATTAGTTAATGTTAAATTAAATTATGTTGATAATGTTGCAACATTTTTTAATTTAAATTAATGTTGTTGGTTTTAACCAACAACAATCATAGCCATTGATTTAGCATGGACCAAGCATAGCCCTTGGATCCATGTGTCCCATGGATTGAGATCCATTGGATCCTAAACTAGTATAAAAGGAGGGCTAGGGTAGCCTTTCCAAAGAACAACATTCTTGAGTTGAAGAACTCTTCTCTCTCTCTCTCTCTCTCATTCTCGTGGGGTCTCCCTAATATTCAAGTGGTCGTCCACTTTATGTATTAGGAAGGAGATCATTTTGCTACGCCTCGACGCTTGGATCTTCGTCAAAGGATTGCGGGAAGGACGCGACTCATCATCGTGCCCGCAAGCGCATTCTCCGTGGGTCGGACTTAAGATAGGAGGATCTCTACTTTAGGATCTCGCGATCACAACCACGCTTCAAGAGGTATTCCTTGTACTTTGTGGTTTGATGAAACGATCCGAGAAGTGTTCTCGTGATCATGTGGTTTCATCTTTAAAGTTAAAATTTTTAATTTCCGCTGCATCTAGCATCTAGTACGACTAGTTGCTCCGATTGCATACGATGCGATCGACACGCTTCCGTGATGCGCTTGAGGATTCACAATATCCTTCAGTCGATACTTAAGGAAAATGCTTACCATGTGCCACTCGTATCATTCTACTTGTCTCTTGATAGTTTCAATGGCCCCACTCCCCATTGTCACTTCGAGGGCGGATCCTCTGTTGTACAACAGGGGTCTGCCGTAAAGTGGAGGCACGTCCGAATTGCTGGATCAAGATCTAGCAGTTCACATGAAATAAAGATCTTGATCAAACAGTTCGGACGGACCTCCAGGTCTCCACTTTACAACAGACCTTTGTTGTACAACAGAGGATCCGCGTTGTGGTACTTCTACTATAAATTCAACAACACTACGCTACCTTCTTTGCCCTTGATGTCCCCCTCCACTTATTGATCCCTTCGGATGAATATTCCCAACCCTTATTGAAATGTCACTTGTAATTGTAATGATACAACTCCCAATACCGCGATCAATCTCAATTACCTATAACCGTCCTTGACAAATTGGAGGAGCTAGCGCGTTCGCAAGATGATTCGAGGTGTTGGGAGAATATGATGTAAATCATGTGATCTACGTATTCTTCGATGCGTGTTCCTCTATGGTAGCTACGACGTTCTTCTCCACGCGTTCATCCGCAGTCGCGGCAACATTTTATGCTCATTTAATTAGTAGATCCAATGATAGTGTTGAAGGGGAGTGAAACAACTATCTCTTTATGATTCACTTTCCTTATTTTTGTTGCGAGAACAAAAAAAATGTTTGATTGATATTTAACTGAGTTGAAAAAGGATAAAAGATAGAGTAATGGAGGTCGAAACCACCTACGACATTAGAATCGATTTCAACTCAGATCATCCATCCAATGAAAATCTGATGGTTGATAGTGCATGCTCGTTAGTTTGCTAATAAACCATGTATCTAGTGGAAACTTCTTTTGTATGAGTCTATAATTTCGCCTATAACCAAAAGGATGTGACAATATTGAAATCGAAAATTCACATAGAGTAGGAAGTGTGATGCATTGTTTATGCTTCTTTACGATCCAGCATGTTCTCTAAACTAGGGTTGGCTATTGAGTCACAGCTCGATGAGCCAGGTTCGGGTTCAGCTCAATAAGGGCTCGTGAGCCCGGCTCATTAGGCTATTGAGTAGAGCCTGAGCTAGAATGTTGGGCTCGGTAGCTTAACGAGCTGAGCCTCACTCAGCACGATAACCCCAATAAGGGGCTCGATAAGGAATATATATATATATAATATTTATATATAATACAAACAAAATAAAAGTAATCCTTTGCAATTTTCCCTCCACTAACTTTACCCCTCCCACGAGTCACGAGTCACAACCCAATTCCCAAAATCTCATTCCCGCCCACACATTTGCCCCTCGCCCACACCTTAAAAAATTAGTAATTTTTTAAGGTTTTTTATGCAAATAGAATGTTACAATATATATTATAATTAAGATTTTGTACATAACTTGGATAGTGGCCTACTGGTTAGGAACACTCTCTTGATAGAGTAGGTTGTGAGCTTGAACCTGTGCAAAACACTTTTCCACCAAAAAAACCTCATTTTCTTTAACGAGCCTGACTTGTGATCGAGCCCAAACCATGCTCAATAAGGAGCTCGGACTCAATAAGGGGCTCGACTCGAGCCTTATCAAGCCCGAGCCAGCTCGATAAGGGGCTCGAGCTCATCAAGCCCAGCTGGGCCTATTGAGCCCGAGCAAGAGGTTGGCTCAGCTCGTTAGGCTCGATAGCCATCCCTACTCTAAACTATACACACAAACACATACCATTGATTTGTTCATTTTTAGCTCATAATTTACCATTAATCCACAATTTATCCAGCACATAATGACATTTGTTCCCTTGTTTCATGAGAGATGGATTTTTACAATCAAACATTTATTGATAATATATATATATATATATATCAAATTATTAAATACATGTATCCATATCGTGAATAATATTCATTTTGCATGTGCACTCATATTTTGAAGATACGCTTCGTCAATCTACATATTCATAGAATCCATGTTTCTATTTATATTGAAAGTTAAACACAGAAATAAGATCATGATAATGCCTATCTCTGTATATGTATCCAACAATTTTGCACGAAAGTGCCATATGTATGAATCTTATTTTTATATCTCAAATACTTCTTTATGTAAAATTATCTTTACAAATTTATTAGGGAAAGTGCCACATGTACGAATTTCATGTCCAACATGTCAGTTTGGTCATTATAAAAAGAACCTTGAACTAATTTTGGTAAAATTTGAATTTTATGAAAACCCCCAAATTTATGTCTCTTGAATGTCTGTGATATAGTACTAAAGAGGATCTCTCTCATAGGGACCTCTATGAAGTTGTCACATATGCGATATGAATAAAGGATTTCTATCATAAAACAAATGCAATGGATCTCTCTTAACGAGATCCTCGAATTGGACCTTTCCCACATTGACTTAGAAAATGCGATCTTTACTCTAGAGCTCCTATGGATCTCTCTGTATCGAGTCTCTGTCATGGGTCTCTGGCATACGCTGTCCACATTAGAACTCTTAGCTCAAATCATGAGTAAGGAGACTCTTAAGTAAATGATCGCATCCCCCTATGTCTCATATCCATTATGGGAGATATAATTGTCAAACAAAAAATGCTCCCCCTTTTCTTACTTTTTCCCCTTCGTCAACTACTCTTTTTTAGCATCTTTCCTGTTTTTATCATTGGATTTTTTCTCGCATCTTTCTCTTACTACTTTTTTTTACATCTCAATTTTTTTAACTGTAACGGACCTTTCCATTTTCTTCCCCCTACATCCCCTGCCCACTTCTTTTATTTTATCGAAAAGTTATAACAATCGTTGTTTAGTGGATCCCGAAATATATATATATATATATATAGAGAGAGAGAGAGAGAGAGAGAGAGAGGGGACAGGGAGGTTGTTCTATGTAACAACCAAGTTGGTTGTCACAGATCGAGCAATTACGCCTATTACACAGAACATCTTCCCTTTTCTGATATGTATGTATGCATGCATGCATGCATGCATGCATGTATGTATGTATGTATGTATGTATGTATGTAGGTATGTATGTATGTATATAAAGGATCATCATGATCTCAAATAAAATAAAACTGGGCATGCCTTGTGAAATAAAAATAAAGGGGCTCATAACACCGTTCTATGCTTCTTCATTGAAATGGAGATATAATCCAAACCCGATCCATGTGAAAGTAAATAAAATAGAATATGGAATCAATAACAATGAACAAACATGAATTTACATGGAACCCTCTTCAACACATGAAACCAATGAAGAAAGCCTTGAAGGGTTGCATCTTCTATTAGAATCCCTCAATTTATACAAGGAGTGACGGTCTCTATTTATATCCCTACCAACTGAACAACTCTCTACATATAGGCTCAATTAGAAACATCTTAACGGTGAGTTTATCACTACCCATCTATGAGGCAACAACAGAATGATAGCAAACTATTTATGTGGTTAGTAAAAGTGTAATATGTCCATGTGTAGCGCCTATGACCGTAGTCTGAGTTGTTATAGATGATAGCTAGCTCTCACAACTTGTTGAGATTGGATCCGACTAGACCCGTTGATCATTGCACATGCTTGATCCCAAGTTGTCTAGTAGCAGTCATCGGTACTTATAACTCACCATCATACTTTGTGAGTACTAGATTTGTGAATTTGTTTTGGCGAGTTTCACTATGAGGTAACCGCGAGGTAGTTGCGTGCTACTCGTGAGGTGACAACAAGATATCCTAAACTATAAAGGCATGAGTATGCCACCAAGTATCCGTGAGGCAATCTCTTAAGTCGGTCGTGAAACATCTCTAACACTACCTTAATACGACAACAAACTATCTATGAAGCTAACATAAGGAAGTTGTGAACTATCGATGGAGCTAGCGTGAGGCACATGTTATCCATTAAACCAAGAGATGGTTGAACCTCTCCGTAAAATGCATGTGAAATGCACTTCCTTGATTTCACCTAAATCTTCTTCACATGTCTTATGCTTGACGAGCCCAAATAGTCGACTTCTTATTCTTAGACTATTCTGATTGTTATTGACCCATTCTTTTTTGTCTAATTTTTTTATTAAATATGGTTGTTAAACATTTCAATGACCGTCTCGTAAGCTTTGCTTTTATTTTAACACCAGTATTCTTCAACCTCATAGACTTTGAACTAGTTCATTGTTTTCCTACTGAGTTTTATTTTAAAGCAATTGTGCAATACAACATGTAACCGATACCATTTAAAATCGACATTGAGTGTTTGATATATCGTGAATAGTCGGGGACCTACCCTGCAAAATTCCCCTTCTCATGCTTCCCACATGACTTTTGTTCTCCGTCCCCAAGAAAACCCACACGAACCTTCGATCCCACAATGCTCCGCCTCCTCCACCAAAAGCCCCAACAACCACACTACCATCCCCTTCTCTTCCTCTTCCCGCCTCTCATCCCCTCCTCCATCACCCGCATCTTCTTCCTCTCCTCCACGGATATCAACTCCTCCCTCGTTCTCAGCACCCTCCGTAGCCATGGCATCCCCGACCACCTCTACGAAACCATCTTCTCGAAGCAACAGAACCTTAGCACCATCAAAGTGGACAAGACCCTCAGGTGAAGGATATGGTATAATCTCAAGCGCATCACGGAAGCGTGAGCATCGTATCGAATACGACGAAGAACGACTAGTCGGACTAGTTGTTCTATGCAGCAGAATTTAAAAAAATTATACGATGAAACCACATGATCCAAGAACGATTCTCAGATCGTTTCATCTATAACCACATCAAGTATAAAGGAATACCTCTTGTAGCATGGTTGATCGAGTCTCTACGAAAAGAGACCTCCTGTCTCAAGTCCGATCTTCAGAGAAGATGCTTGCGAGCGCGGGGATGAGTCGCGTGATCCTCGCAATCCAAGAAGTTGATCCAAGCACGGTGAACTCCTGATCTCGCCACACGAGATCGTACACCTTCTTCGTGAGCGAAGCACTCCAAAGAAGATGGAGAATCGAGGAACGTCGAGGCGGTGGCACGGTGGCGAAGCGACGACGAAGCTTCTTCTCTAGGGCTTGGTGGACGACCACCAATGGAGAAGAGAAGATGGTTGACGTGTGGAAGGAGAGAGAGAGAGAGAGAGTTGTATCTCAATTGCATAACCTTAGAGAGCAAGGGGCGCCTCTCTATTTATAGATTTTTGGGAGTCCATGGATCACATCCATGAGACACACCAAATCAATGGATGAGAATGATTTGTGTTTAACCCAATGGTCAAGATTGTTGTTGGTAAAAAACCAACAACTAATAATTTAATTTAGATTAAATATATTTGATAAATCAAATATAATTCAATCATAAATCAAATCAACCAAATATGGAGAAAGATTAGCATGGAGATTGCATCTCCATGGAATAGGTAGGACGGCTACCAATTTCCTTGTAGGACTTGGTAGCCGTCCACCATTATCCTTGGTGGATGCAATCTCATGAGAAAATCTCCCATATTTTCCAACAACTTTTGTTGTGATTTATTTTACAAAAATAATTCATAATTATATTGAGAATATTGCAATCTTACCATTGGAAATTTGTGAATCACATTCGCAACCCAAAATAAAATAATTTACATTTTTAATTACTTACACAATGTGAATCCAATTCACATCAACAATTAATTAACAAATATAAATCATAATAAGCTCTCTCTAATACACTATAAATCACATTTATAATATATTATGAATAATATATCACATTTAATAGTATCCATATTATTCTTATCCACAATAATTAAATCACATTTAATTATATTGGATAATTATCCACATGCATCAAGATAATTAAATCACATTTACTTATCAATCTCTCAATGCTTAGTTGTAATTCAACTATGGAATCATTCTTGAATTCTTTCAAGAATAACGCGTTTTCTCCGCAGATACTTGGAGATAAGGACAGGACGACTGTATTGCTCAATGTATAGTGACTTGGATATTGAGATCACATCTCAAATCCAGGTCTCATGGACCTCCCACAGATGCTTGATTAAACCAAGGCCGTAGACATAATCTTCTCATTGAATCTGAATCTCATTCAGATCAATGTCCAATACATGGACTAAGATTAGGTCACTTCTCTACTGAGAGGAGTCACTAAAATCCAAACCTATTTCATCACTCCCTCGGAATGGAAGCGTCATGGTTATACAATCGTTTATGATCACATCACCCTCAGGTATTCCCAACACTATACATCCTGCATACTGGAAGACCTATGATCATCCTGAAGATATAGATCAATTTTACACTATCATCTTTGATCACCAAGTTTCTCAATCTTGATCATTGAGAATTGGTATAGATCATATGCTTTCCCAAAGCATATATCATACCTTCGAATTCATGTCATGCTTCCAAAGCATGACAACCATGCATGAAATATGATCAGTCCCAATACCTCATGAGTGAGCTCATGTCTTCCGGTTCATATATGAACATGTATGATCCCTTTGAGAGATCATATTACTCATATGTCCTTACATGCACACCAGCTCGCCGGTGTATAGACCTTGGTTAGGTCATCAACCTATTGGTCTGCCAAATGTACATACTCAGATATATAGTAACACATTTGTCTCTGGTTAGAGGATGCATGCCTATGCTGTGACAGTATTCAACATAGGTCTTTGGTTATCTCGATCTCATTAAGTCAACCCATTGACTTAACTAATCTGACACCTCCGAATCACTATTCCCATGCAGAGGACCTACATCAAGAGGTCGGTCAGATATCAGCCAAATGAGAAAGGATTGTCATCTCTTACTCAGGTTGGAGATCATCACTTAACAATCATTTGATGATGCTTGATGAGTCCTCTATCTAACCCCTTAGATATTCATCCAAGCATCAGCCTCTATGATTCAATCAATGAATAAACAACTGTATGATTATCAAGTCGGCTATGGTACATAACCCTTGTGTATAAAGGGACCTTATAGTGCATTCATTCATTCAATCTCAGAAAAGGTTGTGAAAAATAATCAATAATTTTTATTGATAAATCATTTATTACAATAACATCTATTGCAGGAATGGTTCGCCTCGGGCTCACATGGCTAACAATCTCCCACTAGCCCTCAGAACCATTCAGGAACAATCCTTAAACCCATACTCATTACATGCTGGTCAAAAACCTTCTGTGTCAGAGGTCTGGTAAGAGGATTAACAACATTGTCGGCAGAGGCCACCTTGGTGATGATGATGTCACCACGCTTTTGAATCTCCCGAATGATACAGTATTTCCTTTCCACGTGCTTGCTCTTTTGATGTCATCTGGGTTCCTTCGCCTGGGCAATGGCTCCTGTGTTATCGTAGAGTAACGGGATGGAAGTATCAGAGGAAACTACACCAAGCTCCATGATGAACTTGTGCAACCACACCGCCTCTTTTGCAGCATCCGATGCAGCAATGTACTTGGCTTCTGTTGTTGAATCTGTTGTAGTGTCTTGCTTCTTGCTTCTACAGCTCATAGCACCACCGTTCAATAGGAATACAAGCCCTGATGTCGACTTTTGATCATCAACATTCGATTGGAAGTCAAAATCTGTATATCCCAAGACTTGGAGATCACCATCTCCACAGACCAAGATGTAATCTTGCGCCCGTCTCAGATATTTGAATATGTTCTTTATTGCATTCCAGTGTTGCTCTCCATAGCAGGATTGGTAACGACTTACCTCTCCCACAATATGGCAGATATCTGGCCTTGTACACATCATGGCATATATTAAGATTCCTACAACTGATGCATAGGGGCATCCAGCCATGGCTTTCTTTTCCTCAACAGTTTGAGGAGCCATCCCTTTAGACAGGTGGATACCATGTCTTAAGGGGAGGAAACCTTTCTTAGAACCATCCATACGGAATCGTTCAAGAATCTTCTTAATGTACCCATGTTGTGACAATCCCAATATCCTCTTTTCTCGGTTTCTGAACAACTTCAGACCTAAGATGTAAGAGGCTTCTCCCAGATCTTTCATCTCAAAGGTATGGGATAGCCAAATTTTTACACTGGTCATCATCCTTGTATCATCCCCAATGATAAGGATGTCATCTACGTAAAACATGATGAATACAATTGCACTCCCACTAAGCTTCTTGTACAATCAAGGTTCATCAGGATTCTGCACAAAATCATAAATCTTTATGGTTTCATCAAATCTGGTGTTCCATCTACGAGAAGCTTGCTCGAGCCCATAGATGGATTTCTTCAGCTTGCATACTTTGTGATCCTTAATTATGAAGCCCTGGGGTTGCTCCATATAGATATCCTCCTCGAGGTATCCATTGAGGAAAGTTGTCTTAACGTTCATCTGCCAGATGTCGTAGTCAAGATACGCAGCTATAGCTAGCAGTGTCCTGATGGATTTAAGCATAGCCACAGGAGAGAACGTCTCATCGTAATCGATACCATCTTTATGTGTGAGCTGTGCATTGAAAGTCTCTACTTTCCCATCAGGTCCCCTCTTTCTCTTGAAGATCCATTTACACCCAATGGGTTTTACCCCTTTAGGTGGATCCTCTAGGGTCCATACACCATTTTTATGCATGGAGTCAATTTCTGATTTCATTGCTAGCATCCATCTATCCATGTCATGGTCCGTGAGTGCTTCATCAAATGAAGAAGGATCACCACTTGACACATGGAATCCATACCTTTCAGATGGTGCAACCACCCTCGAACTTCTTCGAAGAGGTATGGGTGTTTCATCTTTATTTATCTCTTCAGTTTCTGGCTTCGAAGCTCAGAATCATCAAGGGATTCAATGAGTTCCTCTACTTCATTTTTGTCTTGACCTTTAAGGAATTCATTCTCTGTAAATTTTACATCTCTAGATACAAAAACCTTTTGGGTCTCAAGGTCATAGAGCTGGTATCTAATACCATCTTTAACATACCCAATGAAGTAACACTCACGAGAGCGAGATTCTAGCTTACTTGCGTCCACGAAGCAACCCCAAACCCTCAAGTGATTAACACTAGTTTGGTTCCATACCAGAGCTCATGAGGAGTCTTAAGTACAGATTTGCTAGGAATCTTATTCGGGATATATATTGCATTCTCTACTGTATATCCCCAAAAACTAAGTGGTAAAGGTGATTTTACTCGTCATTGAACGGACCATATCCATGATAATCACGTTGCGTCTTTCAGCAACACCATTAAGTTGGGGAGTGATGAATCCACATTTCATCCTCTTTATTCTATCATTTTGGCCTCAAAAACCCTGACAAATGCATGTAAATATCATTAATTCCCGTATCTTAGCATTCATGCATGTGTATGTAAATAGTGTATAAAATATAGTTTTTAAAGCCAAAATTATAGAATAAAGAAAAGAAAAGAATAGGAATAAAATATTGTAAATATTTTATGACCCAAAACCCCGAGACCTAGGCATGTCAATGAATAGATCGAGAAGGAATAAAGTAGGAGGAGATAAGGGCCACAATACCAGAAAAGTTCCCCTTTCATTTGGTTCATTTCTTATTCATTTTGGGACCTATTTTTGGTTCCACTTTTTATACCTCAAATAAAGAAACGTGTACATGAAAGTTGTAGATATATAAATAAAGAAAAATACAAAATTGATTCACTCAAAAATATTGTACAGATAAAAAGTTATGATCTGAATAACAATCCAAAATACCAACTTCCCAGACCTGTATCTTGCAAGTAAAAACTCAAAATGCATCAAACTCACCTTAAATTGTATATAATTTTAAATAATCTACTTAATGAAGGTGGTTTCGCATTTGGCGGCACTACGGTTTGAAAGTTGAGTTTTGGACCCCTATTGTATACTTGTACAGATTAAAATATTTATTTTATTATTTATTCAATATTTTCATGATTTTATATTTTTATAATTTTGTACATATTATTTATAATAAATGTGCATATTAAAATCAGAATAAAAACTCAAAGAAAATATATAATAAAATACTTGTATAAATCGCATACCTAGGTATAATACCTATACATATACCTATAGAATTACTATTTATATTTTATTAAGTGTACAAAATACATCAGAAAAATAAAATAAAAATATATTTAAGTGTATAAAAATATTCTATAAATTTATAAAATATAAACAAAAATAAATAATGTAAATACACAAAATAAAAATAAAATAATAAAATATATAGATATATGTACCTATATAGGTCATAAAAGGTGACTTGTAATTATATACCTCATAAAAACAAATAAAAATCACCATAAAATTCTTTATAAAATAAGAAACATTTTTTAGTTTATAATCTAAAATAAAAAAATCATTTACTATTTTATTTTGAATTTACAAATAATTTTTTCTTCGAATTTCCTGGTTGGTCCACGTGGACCAACCAGGTGCAGTCATCTGTTGACCTCGGTCAATTGCCTGACCGAGGTCTGCCACCTTCTGACAACCCGATTTCTTCCCGACACCCAATTTTTGAGCCAAATCCCTTCGTCCTCTTCCCTCGATTCCTTCTTGGGAGTTCTTCCCCGATCATCACTGAGCCATGCCATGCTTCCAGATCACGCAAAATCTTCATCATGTGCACGTTCTCTTGCTCCCAAAGTCACGCCACCACCTTGTACATAACTGACCCGCCACCTTCAAGCTCGAGTTTGAATCCTTCTTGGCTAGCGATCCTCCTCCCTTTGGCGTGCTTTGTGTTGCAGGAGGTGACAGCTCTGCAACTAGACCTTCAGGCGAGTCGAGGAGGCCTTGAAGCGGCTCCACCATCTCCGCCGACCTCCGGCGTCGAGGTCTCCCTCCTCTGGTCTCCGGCCATCGAGGTACACCCCTTCTCCCCTTCCTTCTTGCTTCATTTTCTTTCCTGTATTCGTAGGAGTAGATTAGACCCTTTAGATTCCACCGCCGTTTGCTATTTCACCTAATCGTACCCCCTCGCCGGAGCGCACCTCCGGCTGAATTCCCTCCGCCTTCATCCAACCAACATTCCACCTCCACAGGGTCTAGGCATTTTGCCCTGGTCCCCTTCACCTCTTTTTGCAGGTCAAAATGTAGCCAACACACATGGGGATCATTTTGCGAAGTTCGCCGGAGATACATGGATCTTGAAGCTCCATTGCCTTTGCGCCAGTGCCACAGAGCCTCTCCGACGACGACGAGACCTCCAACATCTAGCCTGATCTTCCAGGAGTACGCCCGACCATTCTTCACGCTTCCAGATCGCCGGAGGGCTGAGTTCTAGCTCGGGGAAGTTCGCCTCGCCGGCGTTCTTCCCTGTTCTTCCCTCTGGCCTCTCCGCTGTCCGATCAGGCCATCGCTCCAGATTCCACGACCGTCGTTGGATCTTCGTGCGCCACCACTGTTCGATCAAGCCCGGAGGATCTAATCGTAGCCGTCAATCGTCGAACCATCATCACGTATTGTGTGTGCGCCGCGTGGATAAGTGAGCGGCTCTCCGTCGTTCGATCGCGCACGTGTTGGGTACTTTGCAGTTTTGACCCATCCATTTTGTGTATTTCATTTGTAGTCCATGAACTTTCATTTGTAGTTTAAATATTTCTGTAATATTTGTATTTAGACCCCTGTACTTTCATTATTTGCATTTAGGTCCAGTCTACGTCACCTCACGTGACTCACGCACGTGGGGTGGTGGGTATTTTGCATAGGACCCTCTGGGGTTTGTTTACTTCATTCCAATCCATGAACTTTTTATTTAAGTTCTTATATTTTGGTAAAATTGCATGTTAGCCCCTGGAGCTTTGTAAAATTGCAAAAATACCTCTGCTAGGTCACGTGCCCTGTGCACGTGAATTTGGACATTTTGCAGCAAACCCCTCTGGTTTGGGTATTTATATTTAGTCCAAAAAATTGTGTTTAATGTTATATATTTTTGGGAAATTTGTAAGTAGGCCATTGGACTTCTGTGTATTTACGTTTATGTCCTTACTAGTATTGTATTTTTGCTTGGATGTTTGCATTTATTTCATGCATCATTTTAACTCGAAAAATTATCGAAAAAAACCTTAAACTCTTGTTACATTATAGTTTAAAGCCATATTTTTAGATTGCATTTTTATTGAATTTTATATTTATAAAAAAATCAAAAACAAGTATTTTTTGTTACTGTTTGCATCAGAAAATACCAAAAAATATTAAAACCCCCTGAAAAATTCCCAAAAAATATATTTTATGTCTTTTAGTGTGTTTTATTTTCTGACCAAAAATCTCTATAAATTACAAAAGAAAACTCTTAAAATGGCAAAATTCTCAAAATCTTCAGAAAAATCTAAAAATCATAAAAACTCCAAAAATTGGCTGAAATTTCCTTATCTTATTATCTATCTATAAAAATTAATTTGAAAATTTTTCATTCATGTTTGTTATTTTATTTCTATATTTTTGTCTCGAATATATATTGTATTCACTGTTTACTAGTATTTTTGACTTTAAAAATACCAAAAAAGTAGAAAAAATTATAGGAAAATCACAAAAACATCATAAAAATATAAAAAGCCCAAAAAGATTTTTTTTTCCTGAATTTTGTTTATTTTTACCTATTTTTCTCTATATATTATATCCCTTTCTCCTTTATTATACATATACTTCATTATTGATAAAGAAAATATAAAAATATATAAAATATAAAAAGAAAATAGAAAATCAAATATTAAAAATCAAAATATAAAAATTATAAATCAAAATACAAAAAATACAAAAATTAAAAACCCACAAAAAATTGCATGCTTGTAGGCATTTGATCACAGTCACATTTTTGCGCATTTTGCCTTGTTCTATCCTATTTGCTCCCTGTGTTCGACACTCTACACATACTTGCACTATACACATATTTTGTAGAGTTATAATAAATTTTAACTCCACCTTTACTTTCATTGCTTGATTTAATTATCGTGGGTTAATTGTTGATTGTAGTCCTGATTTTCAGAGCAGTTAACGCATTGACTGTGTTCCCACCTTGTGTGGAATACATGACCGCTCTGATTTTCTGCTTCATCAGGGAGTTCCAGGAGGAGTGAGATTGGAGACAATTCCATTCTCTTTAAGATATTCCTTGACTTCATCTGAGAGGTACTCGCCACCTCGATCAGATCGAATCCGTTTAATATTCCTATCAGTTTGGTTCTCAACCAAATCCTTGAACTCTTTGAACTTTTCAAAGGTTTCAGATGTATGACGTAATAGGAAGACAAACTCGTATCACGAATGGTCATCAATAAACGTCAAATAATCTCGAAATCCATTTCGAGTCATGGTACTGAAGGGACCACATACATCGGTATGTACTAGGTCAACAATACCTTCGCATCTTGTAACTTTGTTACGGAAAGGCTTCCTAGTCATTTTACCTTGAATGCAATATTTGCAGGTAGGCAAAGGTTGAGCCTGTAGAGAATTCAAAGATCCATACTTTATCAATCTCTTGATCCTATCAACAGATAAATGATCAAACCTTTGATGCCAAATCTCATTCGAAAGATTTCCATCCTCCCTGGAACGTTTAGAGTTTTTATTATTAGTGGCAGTGACATTCATGATACATTTATCAATGCATAATTCATAGAATCCACCAGAAGTCAAAATACCATCCGCAATATATTTATAATAACGATTTATGACTAATTTATTACAGAAAAGGAATGAATATCCACTTCTAAAAAGCTTACATACATATATCAAATTCCTTATGACTTCAAGTAAATAAAGACACTCATTAAGTAATAAGACTTTACCACTAGATAATGATAGTCGATAGGTCCTGATGGTGACTGCTGCAACACTTGCATCAGATCCCATCTGGATGACTATCTCTCCTTCATTCAGATTTCTAGTTCCCTAAACAAATGCAACAAATTGCATACATGAACATAAGCACCAGAATCTACAACCCAACTTCCTTCTCGTCCAACGAGAAAACTAGTTTCAATGATGAAAGTAGATTTCATACATGTTGGAGCTTTACCTTTGTCGACCAACTTTAGGTATTCCGGACAGTTATGCCTCCAGTACCCTGACTTCTTGCAGTGGTGACAGACGTCAATTTTCTTTGACGCTATCAATGTGTATGCATTGGAAGATGAGCCAACGCCTTGACTCCTCTTCTTTCTCTTCTGGGTTGGGCCCTTCCGAGAACCTTGCTTTCGACCGCGCTTCCCTTTAACCTGTGTAACCATTGCACTGCCAGCGGGACCATCTTTCTTCATTACGTCTTCTGCAGACTTTAATGCAGCAACAAGTCCAGCGTTAGTCAAGTCCAACTTGTTCATGTAGAATGAAACCACAAAATTATTAAAAGACTTGGGCAAAGACAACAGAATGAAACCAGCTTGCATGTCTGCATCCATATTTGCCCCAAGGGTCTCCAGCTCAGACAAGTATCCAAACATTTTGAGTACATGTTCTCGGACTGAAGTTCCTTCCTGCATCTTGCAGCGAACGAGTTCTTTCATAATGTTGTAATGTTGGATGCGATTAATATCACCAAACATATCTTTCAGATTCTGCATAATTTCCTGCCATGTGCTCATCTCCACATGTTGCTTCTGAAGAACATTGGAGAGAGAACTCAGGATATAGCATCTAGCCAAGACATGATCTTCATCATACTTTTCATTGTATTGCTTTTCTTCCTTCAATTTAGGGCTTTCATGCTTGTCTTCTGAGAGCACATAACTTATGCGCTCAGCCGAGAGAACAAGCTCCAAATTACGGATCCAATCTGAGTAATTTGGTCCGGTCAACTAGTTGACCTCCAGAAACCTGCTAAGTGGGTTCATGGACTTCATTTTCTGAAATTAAGAATGCACTATATTAGAACATATAATTATATACATTCAAATTTATGATATTTGATTAAGGCATTTTAAATCAAATTAGTCTTGCTTTTGTCAACTTTGAAAGTTTGTTCCCTTAATCACTTTCAAAGCAAGAGATATACTTATCGCTATATCTCTAGCAAGAATTAGGATCTTCTCTTTACATTTGTCACATCCCAATAATATGAGAATCTGCGACTCCAATAAACAGAAGTGGGAACACATTCCGCCTTGCAAGTCCAACTTGCATTTCCCAATTCGGTCTTTAACACTCGGGCCCACCACCCCTAAGGTGATGTTGACCCATTGTTAATTGAACCAACCGTCAACAGGAATAGTACTCGCTATGAGAAATCCAATATCGCCCCAATAATATGAGGATCTGATATTGGGGTCACTACGCATACGGCCTTACTCTTTCGAGAAGCAAAGAGCCCGATCCAAATGCGCTTGCATATAGAAGCTGTCACTTCGGACATGCGTCTCCTACATGCAATCCCTAGCGACGGAAACCCTTCGCCTTGACGGGAGACCATGGATGTCACTTATGTGATCCTCCATCTCATATTCAAATTTTAATTATTTATCATGAATCATATTCATATAATTAGATCTTCCAAGGAAAATACACATTTATTCATAATAGAGTGTTTTTAATTGGATATAATTAATTCAATCTCGTTAAATCAATTATCAATCTAAATCAATCAACAAACTTGATTGGTTTAACTTAAATACATATATGGTATTATCTCAAAGTACGTATTAATTCGAATTTTAATAATTAGAAAAATACACCTTAATTTCTCTGGTATTATTGAGACCCTACCCGCTGTCATTGCCAGTACCGACGGGAGTGGGACAGACCGCAACCGGTGCAACTTGCTACCCCAACACTCCTCGACTAGACACCATATCCACTTCAGGAAAGGATAATACCAAATAGATCAATGTGTAATTGAGATGATCATCGGTTCTTCAACCAAAATTATACCATATAGTAACAATCAAAACATTTTTTATTATAAGGAAATTTGCTAGACAAATTCCCAATCCTATTCAAGCAAGAAGTTTGTTGATTGTGCTTCCAATTATGATCTAGATCAAATCTAATCAATTTGTTGGTTAAGGCCATGTCAATTAAGGAAATAATCATCATTAAATATTTCTCAAATATTTTCCATAATTATTTCAGGAAATTAACAATTAATTTCACTAATTGACAATCACATGGTTCTTAATTAGGAATGTAATTTCAGCAGTGACCCCTACTTACTAAAATTAACATATCTCAATCAAATCAAATCCAAATTATGCAAAATCAATTTTCTAAGATTGCTAATTTGATTTATAATAGAACCTAAGTGATATTTCTCGCATTTATAGGCGCAACAAAATAGTAATCAACTCATTAATCATGTTAAGATTCGCAGTTCACGCAACTGTGAATACATGTTCATTAAAACAATTATATCTCGAGAAAACGGAATCCAAATTACGTAAACTTAAATCCTATGGTTTTTTTATTTAATAGATAATAAATCCAAGTGATTAATTCGTGTTTAAACATTTTTAACAAGGCCGAGTTTATTCACTAAACAAATGTGCGAAAATGAAATGCGACAAAAAACTTTCGCAACCTTAACGAACCCAAGTCGTCCTTTGTTTACGGATCGTATCCAAAACCTTCGACCTAAGGCTCTGATACCACTTGAAGGATATGGTATAATCCTCAAGCGCATCACAGAAGCGTGAGCATCGTATCAAATACGATGAAGAACGACTAGTTGGACTAGTTGTTCTATGCAACGGAATTTAAAAAAAATATGCGATGAAACCACATGATCCAAGAATGATTCTCGGATTGTTTCATCTAGAACCACATCAAGTATAAAGGAATACCTCTTGTAGCGTGGTTGATCGAGTCTCTACGAAAAGAGACCTCCTGTCTCAAGTCCGATCTTCGGAGAAGACGCTTGCGAGCATGGGATGAGTAGTGTGATCCTCGCAATCTAAGAAGTTGATCCAAGCATGGTGAACTCCTGATCTCGTCGCGCGAGATCGTACACCTTCTTCATGAGCGAAGCACCCAAAGAAGATGGAGAACCGAGGTACGTCCAGGTAGCGGCACGATAGTGAAGCGACGACGAAGCTTCTTCTCTAGGGCTTGGTGGACGGCCACCAATGGAGAAGAGAAGATGGATGGTTGATGTGTGGAAGGAGAGAGAGAGAGATTTGTATCTCAATTGCATAACCTTAGAGAGCAAGGGGTGTCTCTCTATTTATAGGGTATTGGGAGTCCATGGATCACAATCCATGAGACACACTAAATCAATGGATGAGATTGATTTGTGTTTAATCCAATGGTCAAGATTGTTGTTGGTAAAAAATCAACAACTATAGATTAAATATATTTGATAAATCAAATACAATTCAATCCTAAATCAAATCAACCAAATATGGAGAAAGATAAGCATGGAGATTGCATCCCCATGTCCGAAAGAAGCCCAACTGCAAGCATGGGGGGTCAGGGGGAATAGGTAGGACAGCTACCAATTTCCTTGTAGGACTTGGTAGCCGTCCACCATTATCCTTGGTTGAGGCAATCTCATGCAATCTCATGAGATTGCTTATCTCCATGAAAATTTCCCATATTGTCCAACTTTCGTTGTGATTTATTTTACAAAAATAATTCATCATTATTTTGAGAATGTTGCAGTCTTTCCATTGGAAATTTGTGAATCACATTCACAACCCAAAACAAATAATAATTTATATTTTCAATTAATTACACAATGTAAATCCAATTCACATCAACAATTAACTAACAAATATAAATCATATTAAGCTCTCTCTAATACATTATAAATCACATTTATAATATATTATGAATAATTGGATATTGCTATCCACATTATTCTTATCCACAATAATTAAATCACGTTTAATTGTATTGGATAATTATCTACATGCATAAAGATAATTCAATCACATTTAATTATCAATCTGTCAATATTAGATGTAATTCAACTATGGAATCATTCTTGAACCCTTTCAAGAATAATGTGCTTTCTCCGCAGATACTTGGAGATAAGGACATGGCGACTGTATTGTTACACGTATATTGACTTGGATATTGAGATCATATCTCAAATCCAGATCTCATGGACCTCCCACAGATGCTTGATTAAATCAAGGCCACAGACATAATCTTCTCATTACATCTGAATCTCATTCAGATCAATGTCCAATACAAGGACTAAGATTAGGTCACTTCTCTACTGAGAGGAGTCACTAAATCCAAACCTGTTTCATCACTCCCTCGGAATGGAAGCGTCATGGTTATACAATCGTTTATGATCACATCACCCTCAGGTCTTCCCAACACCTGTACATCCTGCATACTGGAAGACCTATGATCATCCTGAAGATATAGATCAATTTTACATTGTCATCTTCAGGGTTTGATCACCAAGTTTCTCAATCTTGGTCATTGAAAATTGATATAGATTATATGCTTTCCCAAAGCATATATCATACCTTCAAATTCATGTCATGCTTCCAAAGCATGATGACCATGTATGGAGTTTGATCAGTCCCAATACCTCACGAGTGAGCTCATGTCTTCCGGTTCAAATGTGAACATGTATGATCCCTTTGAGAGATCGTATTACTCATATGTCCTTACATGCACACCAGCTCGCCGGTGTATAGACCTTGGTTAGGTCATCAACCTATTGGTCTGCCAAATGTACATACTCGGACATATAGTAACACATCTGTCTCTGGTTAGAGGATGCCTACCTATGCTATGACAGTATTCAACATAGGTATTTGGTTATCTCGATCTCGTTAAGTCAACCAATTGACTTAACTAATCTGACACCTCTGAATCACTATTCCCATACAAAGGACCTGCATCAAAAAATTGGTGAGATATCAGCCAAATGAGAAAGGATTGCCATCTTCTACTCAGGCTGAGATCATCACTTAACAATCATTTGATGATGCTTGAGGAGTCCTCTATCTAAACCCTTAGATATACATCCAAGCATCAGCCTCTATGATTCAATCAATGAATCAACAGCTGTATGATTATCAAGTCGGCCATGGTACATAACCCTTATTATACAGAGGGACCTTATAGTGCATTCATTCATTCAATCTCAGAAAAGGGAGTGAAAAATAATCAATAATTTTTTGATAAATCATTATTAAAATAAGATTTTATTACAGGAATGGTTCGCCTCGGGCTCACATGGCTAACATCAGGCCTAAGCTCGCATTCCTCTACTCTGAGGGCTTCTCTGGTCCTAAGTGTTGGGCATTTTGCCTATCCGATCCAACTTGGGGGATACATCACTTTGTGCTTTACAGGGACACCCTTACCATATTTACAGAAATTGAGGTCTCGTTGGGGGCTTTTGGATAGCACTCGTTCGTCTCCTCCATTCCAACAAGAAACATAGAGTAAGATCTGCAACGAGAGTTTGGAACCCTCTCCGTCTTCCTCCACGCACGCGAGAGAGCGGCAGAGTGGAAGAGATGGTAAATCGTTTTTTGTATTTTTGGTGTTTGAATAGAGGGTAATGGTTTGAGTGGGTTTGTTGTGATGTGATTGTATAAAAGTTTGGAAAGTGAGTAGTTATTGTGATGCAATTGTATTTAAGTTTGAAAAAATGAGTAGAAGTTGAGTAGTTTATAATTTTTAGATGATATGATGGTATAATATATTATTTTTGATTGAATAGATGAAAGAGAAATGATCTATTTAATGTATAAAAAAAGAGAGAGGGAGTGTGCCCCACAAGTGAGAGAAATAATGGATGGGATTTTTACCCATAACCCTGAGTAATTTCACAATAACATTCGTAACCCTGCATAATCGTGAATTACATGGGAAACCCCAAGTAATGCTTAACTCTTACAGGACATAACCCCATATCATATTCCGTTTGAGAAGTCCGTTATATTTGACGGTTTCCGTTAAAAAAGACAAAATTGTCCCTAAAGCTCATTCTTATTTGCATAACATACCATGGGTCTCTCCATCTTCTGAGAGGAGCTGAGAGGTAGAAGTGGTCGACGCGGGAGTTGAGGTTCGCAGGAAGGCGGAAGCTGAGGGGGCTGGAGGTGTTGGAGGCATACGGGAGGCTGAGGTTGGGGCTTCCCTCTCCTGCCGATCAGCACCTCGTCCTCCTCCCTTGCTTCGAAGAGCCCGAGCAGAGCAGACATGCATCCCACCGCAGCACCAATCCCCCGAGCAGCCCCCCCCCCCCGAGTGTTGTCCCCGAGCAGGCCACTGATGAATCTACGTTTCATCATCTTTAATCTATCATTTTGACCTTAAAAACCCTAGTAAATGCGTGTAAATACTGTTAATTTAGCCATTTTAGCATTCATGCGTCATTTGTGTAAATTATTGTATAAAATGCGGTTTTTAAAGCTAAAATTATAGAATAAAGAAAAGAAAAAGAAAAAGAATAAAATATTGTAAATATTTTATGATCTGAAATCCCGATACCTAGGCATCTCGATGACTAGGTTGACAAGGAATAAAGTAGGGGAGATAAGGGCCAGATACAATAAAGATTTTATTCATTCTTTATACATTTTGGGACCTATTTTTGGTTCCACTTTTTTACCTCAAATAAAGAAACTTTGTACATGAAAGTTATAGATAATTAAATAAATAAAAATACAAAATTGATTTCACTCAAAACTAATGTACAGATAAAAAGTTATGATCTAAATAAAATCCCAGATCCCAACTTCCTAGACCTGTATCTCGCAAATAAAAGCTCGAAACGCATCAAACTCACCTTTAATTGTATATAATTTAAAATAAGCTATTTAATGAAGGTAGTTTCGTATTTGGCGGAGCTACGGTTTGAAAGTTGAGTTTTGGACCCCTATTGTATACTTGTATATATTAAAATATTCAATTTATTTATTATTCATTATTTTTATAATTTCTTATATTTATAATTTTGTAAATATTATTTATAACAAATTTGTACATTAAAATCAGAATAAAAACCTAAATAAAATACACAAATAAAATACTTGTATATAATACCTTATTATAATACTGATAACACGATATTCCGTGAGGGTCACAATGAATAATATATAGTGTCGCTGAGGAGACCGCTCGCAGAACAACCATGTTAGTCAGCCATTAACCCACAATAAAAGAATGAATAAATTAAGTCCAGAAAGTGTGAATTAATATTTATTCTCTACCACAAAATGCACAGTGAATAAGTATGTAGAGGTCGATCCACAAAGAGCAATACAAAAATGCAGTAGCCTATGATGTGCCTGTACCACAGAGTCATCCTTGTGTGAAACCTATTTTTGTGGGTTTTTATCTTTTTATGGATTTTTATTTTTTTATTTTAATAATATAGTAATGTAATATATATATATATTATAGAATATAAATATATAAAGATATCTATATCCCTAGAGGGTAGGTATACAGCATCTAATACATACATTAGATATATATATATATATGTAAAATAAAATTTTTTTATTTTAATTTTAGAATTTTATATATTAATAGTTATAAATATATATATATAACTAGATATACATTTTTTTAGTGGGGGAATATATATATATATAAAGGGAAGAGAGGAGTAATACAATATTTCTAAAAATATATAAAAACACTCAAAAATATAGACATAAAGTCTTTTGGCATTTTCATAATTTTTTACAGTTTTTGTAATTTTTGGGCATTTTTCAACAGATTTTTGGTATTTTTTAAATAGCACAATAAGGGAAAACAGGGATTAAGCTACTGCTGGGGATAAAATGGAAATTAAAAATACAAAACAGCCACACAATTTTCCCAACTATTTTAAAAGAAAGAGGAATAAAATATAGAAGCTACAGAAATTGCAATTTTTGGGGATTTTCTAGAATTTTTTATATTTTTTTGAAGTTTTTGGGTATTTTGAATTTTTAAGGTTTCCTTTTGAATTTTTTAGTGATTTTAGACTGACACTAAAATAAGTTGAAATAGGAATAGGTAATTTTTTTGGAATTTTTAGGTGTGTTTTACTATTTTTTTGGAATTTTCTAAACTAGACAGTGAATAAAATGCATGTTTTTTATTTTAATAAATGCAAAAATGCAACAAAAATGGGAACTAAAATATGACGTGCAAAAGCAAGCTAACAGGAGCTTATATCCATTTTTACAAAATTTTTAAGTTAATATGAGGCATAAAATAAATGGACAAAGCATACAAAAATTAAACAGACTGGCAGGGGCATATTTGCAAATAAAATATTCCTCAGGGGCATCAGTGCAAATATTACTACAAAAAATAAACATTTCTTTTTATTTTTGGGGTTATTATACAATTAACAGAACCCGGCGGGGTTTAAGTGCAAAATCACGTGCCTCGCGTGGGACCGCACGTGAGGCGCGGAGGACTAACATGCAAATATAGAAACTCCAGGGTCCTTCAGTAAATTTTACAATTTATTTACAACTGGGAATTTTATTTATGGCATTAAAATATAAATACAAAAAGGCGGGGGTGTGTCCTGAAATTTACCCCCAACAGGCACGCGATCCGATGGTTAGTCTTCATCCACTTGACACGCGTCGCGCATCCGTCAGCCGATACCGGTTCGCAGATGACGGTTGAGATTAGATCAGCCTCGCTGATCAGACAGTGGTTGTGGGGCTTCATCTGACGGTCCATGTGCGATCTGGGTCGAGCCTCCTGATCTGACGGCGCTGGAGCTCCCGGAAGAACAGGGAAGGAGCTCGCCCCCGGCGAGCTTCGATCGGGAAGCTTGGGCTCCTCCGGGCATCTCCCTTGCATCTGAAGTGATATGATCGTAGCAGGAGTCCTTCCGTGTCTACTGATGGTCTCGTCATGGCTCCTGGAGGTCCGAAGAGCTCGGACGAGGTCGATGAAGGATGGGACCTCCAGGAACCTCTTCCTGGTTTGAATCGAGCCCAGATGGGCTCCTTTCTTCGCTGGACCTGCATAGGAAGAATCGGGGGAGCGAGAGCTACCTCCTCGACCCCGGGTGTTGAAGCTCTATCGCAAAATGAGGTGTGGCGGAGGAGCTCCGACGAAAGGCGGAGGTGGAGCTCCGATTCGCCAAGACCAGAGGTCCTGGGTTGAACGAAGATGTGCGATCGACGGAGAATACGATGGGGAATGAAATGGGAGGCGAAAGGTGATCGGAGACAGTTGATGGCACAGTGAAGAAGTCGCTGGAGCTGAGCTCCAGCGAACTTCGATTTTTGGATTTTACGCTACGTTGATTAGCTAAACACTAAACTAACTAACAGGAATCAAAAGCTAACATTAAAACCTAACTAAAATGCAATAAAGGAGCAGCTCTTATACCTGGGGGCCACCAGGGAGTAGGATGGACGCCGGAGCTCCGCCGCGTCAAAATTGTCCCTCCTCCGACCGATTCGAGGTGCTGGAGCTCTCCCCCTGTCACGAGGAACGTCCCAGGATCGGAATCAAGGCATTTTGGGTGGATGAAATTGGCCAAATTTGAGGAAGGGGGCGGGGCTTCTTATTTATAGACAATGGCCTGGAGCCTTATTGACCGACGTTTATTGATTGATCCAATGAGTATCAAGTTGATCTAGATTATTGGCGGTATCAGTAATCATCAGAGATCATTTCTTGTGAAGAAAGCGAGCTCGATCGATGGACGAGATGGCCATAAAAAAGGGATGAAATCCAGGGAATGACAGTTCAGAGGCGCCAGGTCCCGGATGGGACAGTTGACCGGGCGGTCAACAAGGGCTGGCGCCCCATTGGTCCACGTCGGCCACAAGAAGACAAAATAGGGAAACCCTCCTCGAAATTGATTTATTTGACATAGTAAATGATTTTATTATTTTTTCTTATAAAATAAAAATGTGTATTATTTCATGTAGCATTTATTTATGATTTTTATTTAATTTTTCGATGTATTTTATTATGGTTTTATTTTAATAATATGTATATGCATGTCTTTACATGTATTTTGTATATTTTATTTTTATTTTGTTTATTTTATTTATTTTTTTATTGTCTTATTTTATAAATTTATAATTTATTTTTGTGACTGTGAGGGTATTTTTATTTAATTTTTTATGGTTTTATTTTTAAATAAATTGTATATGTATATGTAGGTGTACTTCTTGGTATTTTACCTATGTATTTTGTATACTTACTTTATTAATGTTTTTCTTGATTTTTATTTGGAATTTGTATTTTTAATAAGTTGTATGTAATATATACATTATTATAAAATTATTAAAGAATAAAATAATTAAAGAATGTTTTCCCTTTTATTTATGTACACCCTTGATCATATGTATTTTGCCTATTAACTTGCATAGACTTATTTTATTTTATTATCCTTTTTAGTTTTATTCTAATTTTAGTATGTACATGTATTATATACATTATTCACAAAATTCTAAAAATATAATCTTGTAAAAATAATGAATACTGAATAAATTAAATATTTTAATAAGGCAGGTTAGGACAGAAACCTAACTTTTGCAGATGGACTCCAAAAATTATGAAACCAATTTTATTAAATAGTTCTTGGAAAGCTATATACAATTTAAAGGTGAGTTTGGGTGATTTTGGAGTTTTTATTTGCAAGATATGGGTCTGTGAAGTTGAGGTTTTGGGCTTTTTATTCTGTGTATAAAATGTACACTGAGTGTTATTTTTACACAAACTCAATTTTGTATTTTTAGTTTTGTTATTATCTACAACTTTCATGTACACAGTTTCTTTATTTAATGAATAAATAATTATGTACAAAATAGGTGTCAAAAATGCATAAATAGATGCATAAATAAATGAGGTCTTTATTGTACACTGGCCCTTATCTCCCCCTACTTTATTTCCTTGTCGACCAATACCACGATGGCCTTGGTCTCGGGGTTCCGGTCATAAAATATCTGCAATATTTTATTTTTTTTCTTTTCTTCTCTTTATTCTATAATTTTGGCATTAAAAGCCTTATTTAATGTATAATTAATACACTGAATGATGAATGCTATTATGTACCATTTGATGCTATTTACATGCATTTGCTGGGGTTTTTGAGGCCAAAATGATAGAATAAAGGTTATGAAATGGAGATTCAATCACCCCCCATACTTGCCTTTGCTAGTCCCTAGCAAACACTTATGCAATAAGTACAAAAAGAATAAAGAAAAGAAAAAGGAGAATTAAAGAAGGAGAGAGTGAATAGGGGTGCTTTCAGTGCAATGCATGTCTTTATAAAATCTGAATTTGGAGCTCCTATCAGACCTTGGGTGTAGATGTGTGGGGAACCTAATCGGGAACCAGTTTTTAAAAACACAACAGCCTTCGAGAACCACAGAACTCGATTCAACCCACCTCAATAGCCTGGTCAGAACTAGTCTACATCATACACAAACCCTTATAACTATGAAGCTAACTTGTACAGTGTAAGTGATGGTGGCTCTCCCCAACTGAAATGACAAAGGAACTGACTTCTCTAGAATGACAACCCAATGATTCCCCAATCCAACAGCTCTTTTATCGAGGAGCAGGGTATTCCTTCTAAGTTCAAGTGGCAACCAGCTCAAGAGGAGGGGGTGAAGAGAAGAATGGACGGTAGCCAGCGTAGCTACCTATCCTAGGATGCAAGACTAGTGTAGTCAAGTCATCCAGCTGCAGGTTCACATATTTGACTTTGGAGCTCAAGCTTGCTTATTGGCTTTACAACATATGTACATACTTTGCAGGCATTTTATTTTTGTACATGCCTGACCATTTTTTTTTTCGGCATACAATTCACAGCAGCATTTACATAAGGAGTTTTTCCTCTTGAGCCAGTAAACTATCCCTCTTTTGAAGCTTTATTGCAATCCACAATCTCATGTCTTTAGACCTCATGGCGATTGGACCAGGTTGGGGGTGAACTTCCCTCCCTAGACGAGGACGAATGTTTCCACCCGTATGCGTCTCAGACTGGCAAATCCAACCCCCTTACCACTCCAACTGAGTTGAGCCAAGTGGAAAGGTGCAGGTGTCCAAGTTAGGTCACTGTCGACAAGAGTCATACGTGTGTTTCGAAAAGTTCTAGTTAGTCCACTGAGGTGACTTGAACCCAGCCCTGATTCCTCAAAGAATTAAGTCTGCATAGACCTGAAGTACCTTAAACCTAGTTCCCCTAAGGTTCCAATGCGGTTAGGTGCAGTAAGGTCTAACCAAGCTCCAATTTGAGACTTTATTGGACTGATTCAATCATCAAGCTCACTCAAAAAGAATATGAATGGTATGCTTATGCTATGCACAATGAATGATGCAATTTTTCACAAAGAATTTAAAAGAATCAAAGAATGTTTTTACGCAAAGAATTTTTGCAAATAAGAAACTTGACATATAACAAAAAGTACATACAATTGTTTACACGGGCGTGCCGCTTTATTTACAAAATTTATGGATTTATAAAGACTTTACAGGTTTTATTGAAGTAGTTTATTAAGGTTGTACAAAAAGAATTTGATGTGTTTATTTACACATTACAAGTATTGTAATGATGCTTTTTATTTCTCAGATCTAATTTGAAAATAATTTTTGCAAACTATAGTACACGATAATTTTTGCAATCATTTACACGTATTTGAAAACTATTTTTGCAAATATTTTTCACACTATATATACATTCTTCACAATAGTTTTGACAAACATTTTCAAACATTTGCACATAGGTTTTTCAAATCCTTTCTTTTACACAAAGAAAAAGTTTTTCAAACAACACAACTTCATACAGGTTGAAAACATTTCACAACAATTTTTTCAAAACAGGTCACACTATTTTTCAAATCATACTGTATAGGTATCTATCCTGATTTATTAATCAGTATATACAAAGGAAGAAAAACTATATTTGATATACACTATGGTTTTGGTTTTACAAGCTTTATTTGGGCTTATTCCTTATTTACGAATGAGAGATTTTTGTGTAGACTCCTCACACTTATTCGAGAATCCTTTTCAAAAGATTTTTGAAAACTCTAGTCCAAAATAATTTACAAACATGTACACGCATTTAAAAATGATTTTACAAAGGTTTTACACAGCATGGATAGGTTTTTCAAAACAATTTGACAATCAATTTTTACAATCATTTGCACACTAGTTTTCACACATTTGATTTCACTCAAAGAAAATAAATTTTACACACAAAACTGATTTTTCAAAGCTTGAATACTTGTACACACTATTTTCAAACAATTTTCACAAGGTTTTTCACATAAAACTTTTTGCACAAAAAACGCTTTTTCTGATTTAATAATCAGTACAAGTATAAAGAGTCTGAGGAGCTCACAATCATCTTTAATTATTATAGAGCTACTTTTTACATTATATTTATTATTGAGGTGATATTATATTTTATTTTTCAGTATGAGTTATGGCTTATAGTATATACATGGTATATACGACCCCTTATACTTAGCTTGAGCTATGTCCTCATAGGTTGAAAAGAAAAGCAAAGACATAACTCGTACTGAGTATAGACAGATCTAAAGAATATAAATGAATGAAATGAATGAATGAGAAGTTGACCGTCCCCCCTATACTTAGGATCAAGTAATCCTAAGTATAGCAGACTGTACAAAAAGCAGGGAGGGTCAAGGGTGGGAATACATAGATCATACCCAGATTGTCTCCCCCTATACTTAGGGTAAGATACTCCTAAGTATAGACAAGAAGAGGAGTCAATGGAGAGGATCGAAATCAAATGAAAAACTCTGGGTGCACATCCCCCCTATACTTAGGACAAAGTATGTCCTAAGTATAGAAAACTGTCTACAAGGGCGGCACCTGTTTAATACAAAAAGAAGATAGAACAGGAAAAGAAGAAAAGAAGAAAAGAAGAAAATCAGATAAACAGTTGTTGGATTGCATAGTCTGAATCTTTTGATGTTGCAGCTGTTGTGGAGATGTCATCATGGTGCACGAGCTGAATGGAGTCAACAACGGCCAAGAATGTGTCTGGTTCGAGGTACGGCTTCAGGAGTTGACCATTGACGACGAATGGTTGTGCGTCAGGGGA
Organism: Ottelia alismoides; assembly: GCA_037367405.1. Taxonomy (NCBI): domain Eukaryota; kingdom Viridiplantae; phylum Streptophyta; class Magnoliopsida; order Alismatales; family Hydrocharitaceae; genus Ottelia; species Ottelia alismoides. The sequence goes on along the minus strand of JAZKJV010001476.1, from coordinate 509,778 downwards.
CAATTCTGCTATAGCAATACTTCCGTTGTCACGCACTTCACAAATTCGAAATGGCCATGTCCACTTACTCTTCAATTTACCCGGGAATATCCACAACTTTGCATCAAATAGCCATACTTTCTGTCCAACGTCAAAGTTCTTTCGTCTGATGTGCCGGTCATGTCAGCGTTTCACCTTCTCCTTGTACATCAATGTGTTATCGTATGCATAGTCTCGGAATTCCAAGAGTCTGTTCAGATCATCTTTTCTTTTCTGACCACTTTTACGTAAGTCCAAATTGCAACTGTTGATTGCCCATAAAGACTTATGAATTAATTCCACGGGCAGATGGCACGGTTTTCCATATACAAGACGATAGGGCGACATGCCCAAGGGAGACTTGTAGGCGGTTCGGTAAGCCCATAAGACCGAGTCCAAGAGTTGAGACCAGTCTTTTCTGTTTGGCCTAACAAGTTTCTGCAGGATAGTCTTGATCTCTCTATTTGATAACTCTGCCATGCCATTGGTCTGAGGATGATGAGGAGATGCGACACGATGGTCGATGTCGTACTCCTTCGTTAATTTCTTGACCTCTTTATTAATGAAATGGATGCCCCCGTCTGATATAAGAATTTTCGGTATCCCGAACCGCGAAATGATGTTATCTTCAGGAACTGGCATATTGTTCGGCTGTCAGTGGCTCGAGTGGGGATAGCTTCAACCCAACGACTCACGTAATCGACGACAAGAAGGATGTGCTCAAATCCTTGACTGTTAGGGAAAGGTCCCATGAAGTCAATGCCCCATGCATCGAAAACATCTGCTATCTGAATGATTTTCAGGGGCATTGAGTCTTTGGTAGTAAGTGTACCTTTCAATCGCTGACAATCAATAAATCGTTTGACAAACTCTGATGCATCCTTAAATAGTGTGGGCCACCAGAAGCCACACTGAAGTGCTTTGGCTGCCGTACGATCTCCAGAGTGATGTCCACCAGATTCGAGCGAGTGACAATGCTCGAGGACACTAGATTGCTCCTCTTGAGGGATGCACCTGCACCAAATGCAATCCGCTCCTTCCATGAATAAAAGAGGATCCTCCCACTGGTAGAAGCGGATGGTCGACATGAATTTGTTCTTATGATTCTTCATCCAATCCGACGGTGTTACCCCAGAGGCGACGTAGTTGACTATGTCAGCATACCAAGGAAGAGATTCCACTGCTAAGATGGTTTCGTCCGGGAAGGTTTCTGTAATTGGTGCATTGTTCAGAGGAGGCTCGTGCTGTTCAATTCTGGAGAGATGGTCTGCTACCACATTCTGAACTCCAGGCTTGTCCTTAATTTCCAAATCAAATTCCTAGAGGAGAAGGATCCAACGAATCAGTCTGGGCTTGGCATCCTTCTTCTGCTGTAGGTACCGGATAGCAGAGTGATCCGTGAAAATTGTGACTTTCGATCCAAGCAAATAGGATCTGAACTTCTCAAGGGCGAAAATCACAGCCAGCAACTCTTTCTCTATCACTGTATAATTTCTTTGTGCTTCGTCTAATGTTCTGCTGGCATAGTGAATGGCATAAGGCGCTTTGTCTTTTCTTTGCCCAAGAACAGCCCCGACTGCAAAATCTAACGCATCGGTCATTATCTCAAAGGGAAGAGACCAGTCCGGCGGCTGTAAAATTGGAGCCTGAGTGATAAGCTCCTTCAACTGATTGAAAGCAAGGAGAACCAGCTGATCATCAATGAACTCAGTCTCCTTGCACAAAAGTTCTGTTAAAGGTCGGGCGATGCGGCTGAAGTCCTTGATAAATCTTCTATAGAAACCCACATGCCCCAGGAATGACCTTACATTCTTCACTGATTGAGGTGGCTGAAGATTTGAAATAACATCCACCTTCGCCGGGTCGACTTCCATGCCACGTTTGGAAACGACATGACCCAGCACAATACCTTCTGTGACCATAAAGTGGCTCTTTTCCCATGAAAGCACTAAATTGACTTCTCGGCATTTCTGAAGCACTCTGTCTAGATGCACAAGACAAGAATCAAAACTATCACCATAGACAGAGAAGTCGTCCATGAACACCTCGAGAAAACTGCCTACCATCTCGGCGAAGACTACTAACATGCATCTTTGGAAGGTTGCAGGTGCATTGCATAATCCAAAGGGCGTCCTCTTGAAGGCATAGGTGCCGAACGGGCAAGTGAAGGTAGTCTTCTCTTGATCCTCAGGGGCGATTGCCACTTGGTTGTACCCGGAATACCCATCCAGAAAGCAGAAGAACTCCTTGCCTGCTAGTCTCTCCAAAACTTGATCATGAATGGCAAGGGGAAGTGGTCCTTCTTGGTTGCTGCATTGAGACGGCGGTAGTCAACACACACCCGCCAGGATGTTGGTACCCGAGTGGAAATTTCCTCTCCTTTTTCATTTATGACCACGGTAAGCCCTGATTTCTTGGGAACTACATGCAGTGGGCTTACCCATTTTGAGTCGGAGATGGGATAGATGAAGCATGCATCACACCATTTCGTTATCTCCTTCATGACGACGTCCCTTAGGTTCGGGTTCAACCTTCTTTGGAATTCGCGGGACGGCTTATCATCTTCTTCCAGATAGATGTGGTGTAAACACAAGGCCGGATTTATCCCTCGGAGATCTGATACGCTCCAACCAAGTGCCTTGCGGTTCTTTTCTAGAACCTCGAGAAGTCGAGATTCCTGATCCGAATTCAGCCTGCTGCTGATGATCACCGGATACATTTGTTCTCCACCCGCTAGGAAAGCACACTTCAGGCCTGCAGGAAGTGGCTTGAGTTCTGGTTTTGACCCGTCCACTTTATCTGTCACTTCAGATACCATGATGGTGGTGGGATGTGCTTCTTTGAAGTTGCTACCATCCTCATCATTCTGTTGAGTTCCTGGTGATGTGTCGAACGGTTCTGCGCTAAGCTGATCATGTTCGGTCTGGAGTGAATGCTCGAAAAGATGCGCCTGCATCTGAGAATCTGTCTCCCAAAAATCGTCGGAGCATAAGCTGACTGCGCTTTCCAAGTCCTCCTCAAGAGTGAGGATTTCTCGGGTCCATGGATCGTCCAATGACAAGAATGAATCCATGATCTCTGTAAGAAAATCACAGTCTGCTTCGGATGCTGCCTGGCTCTCATCAGTTGTGGCATTCGGCTCTCTATTCATGTTTATTGTGATCTGCTTGGTGTTCGAGCTGAAAGTAATCTTGCCAGACCCGTAATCAACCACGGCACCTGAAGTATGAAGGAATTGTCTGCCAAGGATGATAGGGGTCTGGAGCAAGGGTGCAGGCGAGTCCATATCAAGGACTACAAAATCAGCTGGGAATTTCATCTCCTGCACTTTAACTACGACGTCTTCCAAAAGACCTCGAGGCCGCGTGATGGATCGGTCAGCGGACTGAAGGATCATGCGTGTCTGCTTGAGCGGTCCCAGCCCAAATTCTTGCATTATGGACGAGGGCAGAAGGTTGATGGAAGATCCACTGTCAAGGAGAGTCCTCTCGAAGACCTGATCAAAAATCTCACAACTGATCAGAGGTGCTCTTGTGTCTTGTTTCTTCTGGGGGAGGTTGCTAATGGCAGCGACGGTGGCCATGGAGAGAACATGCTTTTCTACATCTCGGCGTCTGTTTTCTTGAGCTGGGTGACGCCTGTTAGTACATGCCTCTTTCAGTCCTTTCTTCATAGCTGGCATGTATTCCACGGCCTTCAACAAGGGAATCTCAACAGTTAATTTGTCTAATATTTCTACAATACCTGGATCAGACAATGCCTTTTTTTCGTTTTGCAATTTTTTTGGATTTTTGTATTGCATGAGGAAAAGGAATATGTACATCACTGGCAGGAAAATTAGAGTTCTTATTTACATCAAAATCATCGCCCATAGAATGTTGTACATCCGGACTATAAAAAGGAGTACAAACTGTATCTGGACATGTTGGTGCTGCAGGGCAAGCAAAAAGTAAAGCGTCTGCTCCGTCGGCTGGCGAGGGATCGGCTGCTGCTGGCGGCTCCTCCAATGCTGGCTCGGCTTCGCTTCGGCTGCAAGCTTCTTTTTGTTGTTTTAGTTTTTGCTGATTTTTTTTGTGTTTTTGGCTAGGGATGGTGCAAATGCATGACAGCTGGACTGGCTTCTCCTTCTTCTTCCTCCTCACCCGCCCCTGTAGCTGGTACGGCTGATGCGGAAAATGACAATCCACCTGTTTCTTTATTCACCCCACTCTTTGTAGCAGGCGGAGGCAAGGCCCTACCGCTCCTGAGAGTAACAGCATTAGAATAAACAATAATATCATTATCAGACACGGACAGGACATCACATTCTACCTGCTCTTTCTTCTTGAAATTATTGAGGTTGGCTTCGACCTGGGCAAGAATGGTAGTTCGGATGGCGGTCAGGTCATCAAGCCGCTTGGTCATTTCTGCTAGCCCTTTGACAAGCTGGGCCAGACAATCCATGGTGGGGTTCGCAGGGGGTACTTCAGAAGGTTCACCGTGCAGACCACGCTGCTGTTGGTTGGATGGGTGTGGAGGTTGTTGCTAGTAGTGCGGGGGTGGTGCAGGAAGTTGAAATTGTTGATACGGGAGAGGGGGATACTGCTGATATTGTTGAGGTGGGCCAGCCGAGTACTGATGAAACAGCTGTGGATGGCGGTACTGCGGCTGCTGGTACGGCTGATTCTGCCTCCAATGATGTGCAAACTGGGGAGGCTGCTGGTACTACTGGTGAGGCTGAGAGGACTGTCCAAAGCGACCACCCTGAGGTTGGTGGTATTGCCGGTTGGCAAATGGCTGACCCTGGGGTTGTCCCGGAGGACGGGTCGGCTGTGAATCATTAGTCCATACCCCGTTCACTTCTTGAATCAGGGGTGGTGGTGGGAAGACTGGATCAGGTGCTGAAAGAAACTCTGGCTGGTACACGACCATCTGCTGTTGCGGTGGGCCCTGGTCGGACGCCTGCACGTAGTACACGTGCTGGACTGTCGGTGGCTGCTGGCTCGGCTGAGGCTGATGTTGCGGTTGCTGCTCGTCCTTCTTCTCAGCGGAAGCGTCTGATGGTGTCGCCGACTTAACAGAGTTGATGGTGCCCACCAACAGTTCAAGGTACTTGTTGATCTGATCAAGCTTGTCTAAGTTCTGGGTCCTCTTCTCGATCACAGCGAGTTTCTCGAGGTCCTGTGATCTCTTCTCAATGATGTCAACTTTAGAGAGATGGCCCCCGATTATGCTGAGGTTGAAGCTCTCATCTCTCTCTGTCTCCTTGGATGCTGCCATGTGCACTTGTTTTTGTAGGATCTAGGGCTGCTTCTGATACGCCTTGGATGAAGAGAGGGCAGCCTCTCCTTCGTCCATTTCTTCGAAGATTTGCCAGACTACGTCTTCATCCTTGTTAAAATGTGAACCCCCACATGCAGCGTCAACAAGCCTCTGGCTCTCAATGTTCAGTCCCCCAAAGAAATGCTGGACCAAGCTGGTCTTGGGAATCTCATGGTGAGGACACTTCTCTTGCAGATCAGTGAATCTCTCCCAGGCTTCGTGTACTGACTCATTGGCTCCTTGGGAGAAATTATTGATACGGGCTTGCATTTGGTTGAGCCGACCGAGAGGGTAGTATTTATGCAGGAAGGCTGACTTCAACTCCTCCCAGGTCATCACGACCTTTCCCAAATGGTTGACCCAATAGAGGGCCTTGTCCTATAAGCTGAATGGGAATGCCATCATCTTGACAATGTCCAAAGGGACATTAGGATAGTAAGTGGTGCGGCAAATGCAAGAAAATTGCTGCAGGTGGATGTACGGCTCTTCATTAGTGTTTCCATGGAATGCCGGGAGAAGAGCAATGAATTGGGGCTTCAGCTCAAAGTGAGTGTGTACCGGTGGAATGAGGATCCACTCGGTCATCTGGCTGTCCCCCGGATTGTACATCTCTTTCAGGGTAGGCTTGGGTCCCCCACCCTCTGGTTCATCATCGTCTGGTGGATCACCACCTCCTCTTCCTCTTCCTCTGCCTATGCCATCGTCACGGTTCATTATATCATTCAACATGTCCTGAAATGCAGTCTGTGTGAGGGCCTTCTCGATCAGCTGCTGTTGGATGGCCTGGATAGATGCCAGCAGTTGTGCATTGACTTGATTCTGGTCTGGCAACTGTCCCTCTGGTTGGGGTCGCTGCTGACCCTTGCCCTTTCCTCCTTGAGCTATATCAGGGTCTGAGTCGGACTAGATGAACTCCGGAATAGTCTCTAGGGCTCGCACTGTTCTTTTATCTGCAGAATGAGAGTCCTGATCAGTCCACTTGCAATAATGTTCAGCTGTCTTGATGAGCTGGAATTAGGGTCAACCCCAGCATGTTGTAAATGGGAAAAGGATGTAGACTGTAATCAACTCCCATTCACAACGGCGAAAGTGGGATAAAAGTGATCCCAGTTTATTGGGTGACCAAGGGAAAGGTAGAAAACGAGGAGTCTGGAGATCGATCCGCAAAGTCCGGATGGGGTTCTCGGGAATCGCCTCGAATTTATTGACGGAGTTGAGTTCATGGAATCGATGTGGGTGTCGGCAAGGTCCCGACGGAAGCCATCCATGAATCAGCTTCGCAAAGCTCAAGAGGATTGGATGTTGGAAGAAAGATACGGTGGTCAACGAGGAATAAAAAAGGGGTGCAAAACAGTAGAGAGGCTCGGCTGAGCGGAGTGGTCAAATTAGAATGATACAACAAAATGTGCGCAAAGGTGCGGGACTTGATCTTTGAACCTTAATCTAGATTCATACAAACACAATACAAAATTGGGTTCACCAACTCACGCCATGTAAAGCCATAAAAGCTCGGCTATTTATTATCTTTTCTTTTTTTAGAGTTGTTATTTCAGGCATATCTTATAACAAGTCCTTAGTACGCTACCCTATAGGAGAGAGAGTACTGCTAGAAGAGTATCCGTACTTGTCCTCCTCATGTGTAACCTGTAGTCTGTACTTTTTGGAGTCCTTGTAACCCTTCCTGGATCCCTACTCAGCCAAAGAAATAGAGAGAGGAAGCCGATAGGCGAAACCAATACTTCGGTTCTCGCTCGCAACGGAATCACCCGTGAGCGTGCAAGAACCTACTCGGACGCAGGACGATGAGACAGACACCCTCGTGAAGGCGTGACCTATGCTCAATACTTCGGACATGGTCGATGCTCTACACAACAGAGAGTCATCATTGGTGACCAAGTCCTACTCGCCTATGTATGATAGAAGCGCCAATACTTCGGAAATCCAAGTGATACACAAGGCAGTTGCAGACTGGGTTTTTTTTGGCTTTAATACTTAGGGGGTCGCACTCGCTCAAGGGAGTAGGGTTTTGGTCCCCCTCCAAAGTACCTGAAAACAATGAGGGCTTTATGAACCCGGTACAATGATAGTCCATTACAGATTTTAATTAAGGTCAAAGTTTATTTAGCAGTCCCTTTGTTTTAATTTTTTGGGTTTTCACTTTTTTTGAGTATGTTTTCATACTAGCGCCTAACATTTCTGTAGATTTTCATTTAAGTCCTAGGTGCTCAAAATCAGAGGGAGATAGCGGAAAAGCCGTGCAAGTGGTTCCATTATGGAAATCTCACCATTGAACCGAATGATGCATGCTGAGTTAGAAGACTTACAGTGCATCCCAGCTCTCTCCATGTGGTATGCAAAACAGAATTTTTAAACCTATCTACATGTCGGTATGCAAGGCACAAAATCGCCCTAAACATTAGCTGTTATTAGCATGAAGAACCATAAGTCGCTCATTCATCCCTAACCCAAGAAGGTCCGGTCTTGGCTCACTCCTCCTCTTCTCAACACACTTGAGTTTAGGAGAAAGCGCTTTGCGGGGCTCGCTACGGCACAAAGGGCTAAGAGACAAATGAATGGCTTGTTTAAGTTTGACTAGATCCAAGCGAAGTATACTATAGGAACATGCATTCTTATTAATGTTTGGACCTAGCTACCGAATCAAGCAACCTATGTCTAGGGGCTCCAAGCACACAAAACAAAGTAAAATAAAGGCGGAAAGCTCAAAACTTCGGAAAACAAAGAAAATAAAGCGATGGAAAACTCGAAAAGCCGCGATGAGGCCCCCAGGTGAACAATCACCCGGGCACTAGACCTCATTGTAAAAAGTAGAGTCCTGTTTAATTATTACATGCCAAAATTGTCTCTCTCTCACCATAAATTACAAAAATAATCCTAAGTACTCTAGACCTATCTAATCCCCATCTCCTTGCTTCCTTGATGCTCTCTCCAGATGATCATGAGGTGAAGACCATCCTCCTTCAAGCTCGGTTGCCTTGGCTCCCTAAGAAACCATCCTTACGTGGCAGGCCCTCGCATCAAAGTCACAAAAAAATGGAATTAGTATAGCTCAATCAATAAAATAGAGCAGATATAGATTAATCACAATAAACAAATCAATGAATAAGCATGGTGATCAATTACATTAAAAATAGCTGCTCACAAATAATGAATCAATTTCTACACAAGAATGTCAAAAAAATAAAATAGGCTATGCTCATTGCTCCCCGGCAACGGTGCCATCTGATAACATGATATTCTGCGAGGGTCACAATGAATAATATATAGTGTCGCTGAGGCGACCGCTCGCAGAACAACCATGTTAGTCAGCCATTAACCCACAATAAAAGAATGAATAAATTAAGTCCAGAAAGTGTGAATTAATATTTATTTCTCTACCACAAAATGCACAGTGAATAAGTATGTAAAGGTCGATCCACAGAGAGCAATACAAAAATGCAGTAGCCTATGATGTGCCTGTACCACGGAGTCATCCTTGTGTGAAGCCTATTTTTGTGGGTTTTTATCTTTTTATGAATTTTTATTTTTTTATTTTTTTATTTTAATAATATAGTAATGCAATATATATATTTTTTTTATAGAATATAAATATATAAAGATATCTATATCCCTAGAGGGTAGGTATATAGCATCTAATACATACATTAGATATATATATATGTAAATAAATTTTTTTATTTAATTTTAGAATTTCATATATTAATAGTTATAAATATATATATATAACTAGATATACATTTTTTTAGTGAGGGAATATATATATAAAGGGAAGAGACGGGTGATACAATATTTCTAAAAATATATAAAAACACTCAAAAATATAGACATAAAGTCTTTTTGGTATTTTCATATTTTTTTTACTGTTTTTGTGATTTTTGGGTATTTTTCAACAGATTTTTGGTATTTTTTAAATAGCACAATAAGGGAAAATAGGGATTAAGCTACTGGCTGGGGATAAAATGGAAATTAAAAATACAAAACAGCCACACAATTTTTCCCAACTATTTTTAAAAGAAAGAGGATAAAATATAGAAGCTACAGAAATTCAGTTTGCAATTTTTTGGGTTTTCTAGAATTTTTTATATTCTTTTAAGTTTTTGGGTATTTTTGAATTTTTAAGGTTTTCCTTTTGAATTTTTTAGTGATTTTTAGACTGACACTAAAATAATAAAATAGGCAATAGGTAATTTTTTTGGAATTTTTAGATGTATTTTACTGTTTTTTTGGAATTTTCTAAACTAGACAGTGAATAAAATGCATGTTTTTGATTTTTAATAAATGCAAAAATGCAACAAAAATGGGAACTAAAAATATGGCGTGCAAGAGCAAGCTAACATGAGCTTATATCCATTTTTGCAAAATTTTTCAAGTTAATATGAGGCATAAAATAAATGGACAAAGCATACAAAAATTAAATAGCCTGGCAGGGGCATATTTGCAAATAAAATATTCATCAGGGGCATCAATGCAAATATTACTACAAAAATAAATATTTCTTTTTATTTTTGGGGTTATTCTACAATTAACAGAACCCGGCGGGGTTTAAGTGCAAAAATCACGCGCCTCACGTGGGACTGCACGTGAGGCGCGGAGGGATTAACATGCAAATATAGAAACTCCAGGGGTCCTTCAGTAAATTTTACAATTTATTTACAACTGGGAATTTTATTTATGGCATTAAAATATAAATACAAAAAGGCGGGGGGTGTCTGAAATTTACCCCCAACAGGCGCGCGATCCGATGGTTGGTCTTCGTCCACTTGACACGCATCGCGCATCCGTCGGCCGATACCGGTTCGCAGATGATGGCTAAGATTAGATCAGCCTCGCTGATCGGACGGTGGTTGCGGGGCTTCATCTGACGGACCACGTGCGATCTGGGCCGAGCCTCCTGATCTGACGGCGCTGGAGCTCCCCGGAAGAACAGGGAAGGAGCTCGCCCCCAGCGAGCTTCGATCGGGAAGCTTGGGCTCCTCCGGGCGTCTCCCTCGCATCTGAAGTGATCTGATCGTAGCAGGAGTCCTTCCGCGTCTACTGATGGTCTCGCCATGGCTCCTGGAGGTCCGAAGAGCTCAGACGAGGTCGATGAAGGATGGGACCTCCAAGAACCTCTTCCTGGTTTGAATCGAGCCCAGATGAGCTCCTTTCTTCGCTAGACCTGCATAGGAAGAACCGGGGGAGCGAGAGCTACCTCCTCGACCCCGGGTGTTGAAGCTCTATCGCAAAATGAGGTGTGGCGGAGGAGCTCCGGTGAAAAGCGGAGGTGGAGCTCCGATTCGCCAAGACCAGAGGTCCTGGGTTGAACGAAGATGTGCGATCGACGGAGAATACGATGGGGAATGAAATGGGAGGCGAAAGGCGGTCGGAGACAGTTGATGGCACAGTGAAGAAGTCACCGAAGCTGAGCTCCGGCGAACTTCGATTTTTGGATTTTACGCTACGCTGATTAGCTAAGCACTAAACTAACTACAGGAATCAAAAGCTAACATTAAAACCTAACTAAAATGCAATAAAGGAGCAGCTCTTATACCTGGGAGCCACCAGAGAGCAGGATGGACGATGGAGCTCCGCCGCGTCAAAATTGTCCCTCCTCCGGCCGATTCGAGGTGGTGGAGCACTTCCCCTATCACGAGGAACGTCCCAGGATCGGAATCAAGGCGTTTTGGGTGGATGAAATTGGCCAAATTTGAGGAAGGGGGAGGGGCTTCTTATTTATAGACAATGGCCTGGAGCCTTATTGACCGGCGTTTATTGATTGATCCAATGAGTATCAAGTTGATCTAGATTATCGTCGGGTATCAGTGATCATCAGAGATCATTTCTTGTGAAGAAAGCGAGCTCGATCGATGGACGAGATGGCCGTAAAAAAGGGACAAAATCTAGGGAAATGACAGTTCAGAGGTGCCAGGTCCCGGATGGGACAGTTGACTGGGCGGTCAACAAGGGTTGGCGCCCCATTGGTCCACGTCGGCCGCAAGAAGACAAAATAGGGAACCCTCCTCGAAATTGATTTATTTGACATAGTAAATGGTTTTATTATATTTTCTTATAAAATAAAAAATGTGTATTATTTCATGTAGCATTTATTTATGATTTTTATTTAATTTTTTGATGTATTTTATTATAGTTTTATTTTAATAATATGTATATGCATGTATTTACATGTATTTTGTATATTTTATTTTTATTTTGTTTATTTTATTTTATTATTTTATTGTCTTATTTTATAAATTTATAATTTATTTTTGTGAGTGTGAGGGTATTTTTATTTAATTTTTATGAGTTTATTTTTATTTTTAAATAAATGGTATATGTATATGTAGGTGTACTTCTTGGTATTTTACCTATGTATTTTGTATACTTAATTTATTTAATGTATTTTCTTGATTTTTAATTTGAATTTGTATTTCTAATAGGTTGTATGTAATATATACATTATTATAAAATTATTAAAGAATAAAATAATTAAAGAATGTTTTCCCCTTTTATTTATGTATACCCTTGATCATAGGTATTTTGCCTATTAACTTGCATATACTTATTTTATTTTATTAATCATTTTTAGTTTTATTCTAATTTTAGTATGTACATGTATTATATACATTATTCACAAAATTCTAAAAATATAATCTTGTAAAAATAATGAATACTGAATAAATTAAATATTTTAATAAGGCAGGTTACACAATGAAGGCCAGAAACCTAACTTTTGCAGATGGACTCCAAAAATTATGAAACCAATTTTATTAAATAGTTCTTGGAAAGTTATATACAATTAAAGGTGAGTTTGGGTGATTTGGAGTTTTTATTTGCAAGATATGGGTCTGTGAAGTTGAGGTTTTGGCTTTTTATTCTGTGTATAAAATGTACACTGAGTATTATTTTTACACAAACTCAATTTTGTATTTTTATTTATGTTATTATCTACAACTTTCATGTACAAAGTTTTTGTATTTAATGAATAAATAATTATGTACAAAATAGGTGTCAAAATGCATAAATAGATGCATAAATAAATGAGGTCTTTATTGTACACTGGCACTTATCTCCCCCTACTTTATTCCTTATCGACAAATACCATGCTGGCCTTGATCTCGGGGTTCAGGTCATAAAATATCTGCAATATTTTATTCCTTTTTCTTTTCTTCTCTTTATTCTATAATTTTGGCATTAAAAGCCTTATTTAATGTATAATTAATACACTAAATGATGAATGCTATTATGTACCATTTGATGCTATTTACATGCATTTGTTGGGGGTTTTGAGGCCAAAATGATAGAATAAAGATGAAGAAATGGAGATTCATCAAATACCTATACACATACCTATATTATTGACACTTATATTTTATTAAGTACAAAACACTACAGAAAAATAAAATAAAAATATATTTAAGTGTATAAAAATACTTTATAAATTTATAAAATAATAAACAATAAATAAATTAATTAAATACATAAAATAAAAATAAAAAAATACACAGATATATATATACCTATATAAGCCTAAAAAGGTAACTCTTATTTTTATACCTCATAAAAATAATTAAAAATCATAATAAAATAGTTTATGAAAATAATAACAAATATTTTTATTTAATAATCAAAAAGTAATTAATTCGTTTACTATTTTTTAAATGATTTTACAAATGTTTTTCTCCAAGGTTTTTCTGGTTGGTCAACGTGGACCAACCAGCTTCCTTCCTTGGTTGACCTCGGTCAACTCTTTGACCGAGGTCTATACAGTGTCAGATCTGCATTTTTGGCCACTTTCGACCAATTATCAAGACCACTTCTTACACTATCTCAAGATACTTCCTTTTGTGATTTTGCTCCTCGATCTTCCCTGATACACGCCCAAGGTTATTTTTGGGACGAGGATCATCGATCCACCCGTTAGACCTCGTTCTTGGAGCCCTGTTCGTCAAACATATAAAAAGCCACCCGAACGTTCTTTCTTCCTTTGAACCGCATTTGGGCCTAGCCGAGACATCCGAGTTGCAGCTTGTATTCTCCGGTGATAGGGGATTGATCCAAGCTCCTCGTTGAGGTGCGGCGGTGGCCTGAAGCGCGTCTCCACCCCCCATCTCCGGCCCCGACCATCGAGGTCCACCTTGGGATTTTATCCCCTTGAGGTTCTGTTTTATCTTGTATTTTCGTGCATTTCCTTATACTCCATAGTCATAGGATCATTTAGCCACCTTCCATTTCACTTGAAACCCTACCAATCGCCGCTGTCGTCACCTCACTGGAGTTTACTCTGGTGAGCACCCTTCCACGTCGTTCTCCGCACTTTCCACCCACTGGAGGGTCGCAGTAATTTGCCAGCGACCCTCTTAATTTTTCTGTGCAGGTCTTGGGCTTCCGCTCACATCTGGGACTCGTTTTGGAGGAGGCGGAGGTTCCTGTAGCTACTTCACTTAGGTGACCTCGCACGAGCCCTCCGGCCACCGTCGGGGATTTCTGGAGTCGCCAGCTCGTCGAGGGACCTTACAGGAGCCTCGCGTCCATTTTGCAGCTTCAACGGACGTTGGAGTAGCCCGGGGCAGTTGGAAGACTTTCGCCACACCGGAGTTCTTGGCCAGTTCGTCCTCCGTCGCTCTCCGCTGTCGATCTCGGTCGAGTTCTTCAAGAGGCACAACAGTCGTCGGATCTAAGGCCGCCAGCATCGTCCGATCATCCATCAAGATCTAATCCTGGCCAAGCATCCATGAAGGGGTATAAGCCGTTCGGAGCCTGACACGTGTATAAGTGGGAGGCGCCCCACCGTCGATCAGCAGCCGTGGGTATTTTGCACTACTTCCCCGACCAATCTTTGTGTTTAATAAATAGCATTTAACCTTTCACCTACCATTTAAAAACTCTTGTAAAATTACAGAACCACCCCCAGACTTTTCCATATTGCAACAAGGTGCTCCGCCACGTCACCTCATGTGCCGGTGCGCATGACGTGAGTGGCATTTTGCAGGGGGACCCCTGGGTGTTTGTTTATTCCGTCTAAGTTCTGAATCTTTTTTTAATCAGTTGTAATTTTCTGGATAAATTGCATGTTAGCCCTCTAGCTTTTCTATATTTACAAAATTGACCCTGCCAACTGTGTAGTTTTCATTTGTTATATTTATTCATTCCATGCATCTCTAAATTGCTAAAAAATCCACAAAAATTACCTTAGGTTCCCGTTGCATTCTAGTTTCACGGCATATTTTTTACATTTTTCTTCCATTTTCATATTTATACATTTTCAGCACTGTTTGCATTAGAAAATACCTAAAAATTATAAAAACTTCTCTAAAAATTCCAAAAATATTACCTTCTGTGTATTTTTGTGTGTTTTGACTTCTATCCAAAAATCATTAAAAATTTTAAAACAAAAACCCTAAAAATTAGAAAACTCCAAAAATCTTCCTAAAAATCTAAAAAATTCAAGAAAATCCTAAAAATACAATCTCAATTTCTGTAGTTTCCCTATTTTATTACCTTTATTTTAAAATTAATTTGAGGAATTTTGGACATTGTTTCTTATTTTCCATCCTCATTTTAATTTTGACTAGTAGCTTAGTCACTGTTTTCTAGTATTTTTGCTTTTAAAAATACCAAAAAATCAGAAAAATCTCTAAAAAAACACAAAAACATCTTAAAATTATAAAAAGTTCAAAAACATTTTATTTCCTAATTTTGGAGTGTTTTTACCTATTTTTCTAAAACCTTATTCTTCTCTTTTCTTATATTGTGTATATATTTTATAAAAAGAAAATATAAAATCAGTAAATTAAAAATCAAAATATAAAAATATAAAGTTAAAAATAAAAAATTTAAAAATTAAAAACCCGCAAAAATTTGCTTGTAGGCACTTGATCACATATCACATTCTGTGCATTTTTGCTTGATCTATCTTGCTTGCTCCCTGTGTTCGACCTCTACACACTTGCACACTATACACTTTTTTGTAGAGTTATAATAAATTTTGACTCTACTTCTATTTTCATTGCTTGATTTGATTGTCGTGGGTTAATTGTTGATTAATTAGGGTTTCTTGTGGGTCGCCACAGCGACTTCGTCTCCACCTTGTGTGAGACGTATTTAGACCTGTGAAAAAACCTGGTTAATCGCCCACCCCCACAGCACCGTCCCCAAGCTGAGCAACCCCCCCCCTGCAGCACCGTCCCCGAGCAAACCCCCCCACCCCTGCAGCATCGTCTCCCGAGAACCCCCCCCCCCCCCTTGCAGTACCGTCCCCGAGCAAACCCCCCTGCAGCGTCGTCTCCCGATAAACCCTCCCCCCTCCCCGCGCGTGGAAGCTTCTCCCACCCGCTCCCCCGCAGCGAGCCGTCTCCCGACCAACGCCCCCCTCTCCTCCCCCCTCCCCCCCCAGGCTCGCGTCAAGCTTCTCCCACCTGCCCGAGCCTCCCTCGCCCCAGCCGCAACGCCACTCCCCCCCCCCCCCCCCCAAGCTTCTCCCACCTCGGAACGTGCCCTTTCTCCCACCTGCCACAGCAACCCCCTTGCTCTGCAGCATGCACTATAAACTGGATGGCCTTTGGGGACGGTCAGGTAGCAACCATCCTCTATACTAGTATAGGGGACGGTTGTAGGTTGACCGTCCCGTCTCAAGACTAATAGCGACGGTCATTAACGACCTTCGCCGTTAATTTCACCTTTAGGGACGGTTATATAGTTGTCCCTTACTAGGAGAGCCCCAGCTTGGTTTTTATCTACCTGGGGTACTTTAGGGGACGGTCAGAACTGTCCTCGTTACTCCACTATGGCCGTCGCGTATACGAAACTATAGGGGACGGTTACAACCATTCCCTATAGTTGCTTTTAGGGGACGGTTACGTAACCGTCTCCAATGCCTGTCTAATTGGCGCGCTCCTGAAAATATATGCAATCAAAGGGGACGGTCCACTTATAACTGTCCCTGATTATTCTTATAGGGAACGGTTGGACGACCATCCCCGATGGTCCTATACCCTCTCCGGTCGAATCCATTCCTCATTCTTCACTCGATCAGCCCCCCTCGCTCTTTTGCACTCCTCCTCAGCCCCCGCACGGCCGTCGTCGTCGCCCTCCGCCCGATCTCCCTCCTCCTCTGCCCCCTCGCCCTCTCGTCCTCCTCCTCCGCCCGGTCGCCCTCCTCCCCCGCCCTCTCGTCCTCTGCCCCCTCGCCCTCTCTCCCTCCTCCTCCGCCCTCTCACCCTTTCCGCCCTCTCGCCCTCCTCCTCAGCCCCTACCCGGCCACCGCCCGTCGCCCTCCACCCGGTCGCCCACCTCCCTCTGCCTTGATTTCATCCTCTTATTTGGTTGTAAGTTTTTTAATTATTTTTTAGTAATTTTTAAATATATTATTCTTGCTTATGATTGTATAGATTTTTTATAGTAATAGCTTAATCTTTGTAAAATAGAGGTATTAGTAATGTAGTTTTTTAATTGATTAATAGTTTAGTTAAGAGGATCAAAAACATAGTTAGATCAAAAAAACAGAAGCTAAGTGCTTAATAGTTTAGTTCAGAGGATCAAAAAAATAAAACTTACCATACATTATTGAAACTTACCATACATTATTGTAATTAACTTTGTATCTTACCTTTAGGTAATGGACAAAAGTTGGATGAGCAAAAGATTCGATGATTATCAGACATATAACAAAGGAGTTATCGGATTCTTAGACTGCGCATTTTGATATGAATCGCTCTATCATATTGTAGGAGGTGAAGGAGATATGATACATTGTCCTTGCATAAGATGCAAGGACACTCTAACCCAAAATCGAGTCATAGTTTACGAGCATTTGATATTAAATGGATTTTGGCTTCATTATACGAATTAGATGTATCATGGTGAAGGAGTTATTTTAAAAGAAGATAATAATATCCAAGTTGATACTGAAAGAGATGTCTCTAAAACACATGACCGTGATGCTATGTTTGAGATGATATAAAATATTTGAGGACATGACGCTGATGAAATGATAGATTCGCTTCCGGATACCTTATTGAAAAAATACAAGATGCAGAAAAGCAATTATGCTCATGAGTCAAAATGTCTTGATTACGTTTTCTTTTGGAAATATTTAAGATAAAAGTGAAGAATCGGTATACAGCGGTTACGATGACAGACGTCTTACAGTTGATTAGGACCTTATTAAATAATCCAGAAAATTTTTCAAAGGACTGGAAGGAAGCTAAGTCAAGATTTCGCGTATTTAGACTAAACTACGAGAAAATTGACGCATGTCCGAATGACTGCATTTTATATTGGAAGGATTATTCAAACTTAAATACATGTCCTTACTACAAAAGTAGCAGATATAAGAATATGGGTCATGATTCGAAGAGAAAAAAAATCAGAAAGATTTTACGGTTCTTTCCTTTGATTCTCCGATTACAACGATTATATTCATATGAAAGAACAGCTAGAATGATGATATGGCACAGTAATATCAAAAAGAAAGATGTAACTGGTGTTATGCGACATCCATCAGATACAGAGGAGTGGAGGAAATTTGATGAAATGTATTCATCGTTTTCTAAAAAGTAAGAAACGTATGATTGGGTCTTACTTGCGACGGTTTTAATCCATTCGAAAATATGACTATGAGTTACTCTATTTGGCATGTATTACTTATTACATATAATCTGCCACCATGGATGTCAATGGCATCTTCTTTTATGATGATGTCGTTATTGATACCTGGTCCAAAGGGGACAGGTAATGTGATAGATACGTATATGCAACCGTTGATTGATGAACTAAAGATTCCGTAGAATTCTGGAGTGAGTACGTATGACGCGATAAAGAAAGAGTTCTTTATAATGCGTGCTTCTTTATTGTGGACAATTAATGACTTTCTTGCGTATGCTAATTTATCGGGATGAAGTACGAAAGGTAAACTCGCATGTTCGGTTTGTATGGATAAAATACATTCGACATAGCTAAGTGCGAGTATAAAACATTGTTATTTGGGATATCGTCGTTTCTTACCCGTAAGTCACAGATGGTTAAGAAGTGAAAAAAATTATAAGTTTGATGGACAGTCGTTTGGACGCCGGTTAAGTTTGAATCGCCAATCAGGAAGCACAATGTGGATGGAACAAAAAATTTTGGGCAACTACTCTCTAGGCCGATTATTTAAGAGGAAGGCAACTGGTGGATAGCAAAAACAAAGTATAATCTTTCAGGAGCTACCCAATTGGCATACTTTATAGGTCCGTCATAACTTGAATGTGATGCATATAGAGAAGAATGTTATGGAAAATATTCTTAGAATTTTAAATATTTCTAGTACTGCGAAAGACAGTTTGCGAGACAGATGTGATCTAATACAGTTGGGTATCCGACCCAAACTACATCCGATAGAGTCAGAGAATTCTAGAGTAAAATTTCCGAAGCGGTGTATACTTTATCCAGTGCTGACAAAGATAAGATACTCAATTTTATTAAATCAATTAGAGTATATGATAGATTCTCCTCTCAAATAAGCAGATGTATAAATCTGGCAGAAAGAAAGATATCTGCATTAAAAAGTCATTATAGTCATGTATTGATGCAAGTTAATTTCCCGTTGGCGATTAGAGGAGTTGTACATCCTCATGTTTTGCAGCCACTAATTGAACTCAGTCAGTTTTTAAAGTCCTGTGTTCGAAGACTTTAGATCCTGAAGTTTGTTTAGACTAGAGACAGATATTGTTATCACTTTATGTAAGCTGGAGCAGCTCTTTCCACCGACATTTTTTGATATAATGGTACATCTAATTATTCATCTTGCTAGCGAAGATCGAATATGTGGTCCTGTACAGTATCGATGAATGTATCCAATTGAAAGATACTTACGGAAATTAAAGAATATGGTGTTTAATAAAGTCACACCTGAATGTTGCATTGCTGATGGATACTTATGTGAAGAATGTATCACATTTTATGACATGTATATGGATGATGGTAAGAGTATTAGATTCCATCGGTTCAAACGAAATAATGATGGTTAATTATGGACAGAAGATCCAAACAAACTTTTGATTTTTCAACAAAATAGACGAGCTATCCTAAAGAATGCACGTCATAGTATTTCAGACGATGAAAGAGACCTTATTCATTATTATGTTTTGATGCAAATAGACGAGGTTGATTCTTTCTTTGAAGAGTTTCAGTCAACAACCACCAGCAAATCAGACTTTCTTAAATGGTTCGGGGATAATATTGAACTATTAAAAGTTACCAAAGATGAACGATGGAGCATGAATCTCGATATAATCCACAGGAGTCCATACTCATTAGTAGTATCACATTTCGGCTATATCGTTAATGGATTCAGATTTCGAAAAAAGACAATTGATGAAAATAAAGCATCACAGCTTTCTGGAGTAATAGTGAAGTTCGATCTTAGTGCTGAAATTGAGGGATACTATGGTGAGATTATTGATATACTAGAAATCAATTTTACACATGATGCAAGGTGTGTTCTATTTCATTGCATCTGGTTTGATGTGGGTCGCGTCAGATTAGGTTACAAGAAGGATAGAAATGGAGTTCTCTCTTTAAAGCAAACAGGTTAGTTGCAGACTAATGAGCCGTATGCGCTTACCAGTCAGGTAGAACATGTCTTCTATATTCCAGATAACTCAGTTAGTGAATTGATTATACCCATTAGAATAACACCGAGAGATTTCTTCAATGTTAACGAAGAGGAAGATGCACTAGACAATGACGTTATATACCAAAATAACTCAAATAATTTTTTTCATGAAGTATTAGACAACGACGTTGGTACTAGCAATACTAGGTAATGCTATTTTTATTTTTTATTCAAATAATTAAATTTATTCGGATCTATCTAAATGTATTTTTTAAAATAACTACTTTTGAATTGCAGAGATGTCTCCTATACCTAGACGTATTTGATAGGTTCCCGAACCTCCTCAGCAGCCACAGGGAGGTTCTTCTGATGCATGCAGTGGAGGTACCCAGAGACGACGTGGACCATCTCAGTGTAGATTCTTGGATCGTCTTGCACCTGGGCAGACGTTACATGTTCGTATTGTTGGCGGAGATACGGTAGGAGAGAACTCCATAGAGTTTCAGAACTACCTTGGTCAGGTTGCTCGTGCGCGTGTCCCCATCACTACCCACGACTTTTGACAGCTTCTTTATGCTGTCAAGGCTGTCATATTTTCTGATTTGGAGGTATTTTAAAATTAAAAAACGATTTTTTAGTATTTTATTATACTAATATTTATTATATTTGTTGTATAAGGTTGTCTTTACATGAGAACGAAATGCCTATATCGATTCCCAAATTTCTCGCATGCCGCTGAGTTGTTGCGTCGATACAAGAGATGCATAAAGGCGAAGGTACGAAGATATTTATATTTTTATAACAAAAGATATAAGATTGACGATATTTATTTTTCCATCTTTAGTATTACAACCCCCAGATTTCATATGAGCAGCTTATGCAGAACGTTCCACCTGGTGTTACACCAGATCAATGAAGGGAGTTGATTAATTTTTAGTCTAGTGAGGAGTTTGCGGTATGTATATTTTTTATTAATTATTTGTTTTATGTTTGTACTAACTTTGTTTAATTTCAGTCGATTTCTACCAAAATATGGCGATCTCTACAAAGGCTTTCGGTCCACCCATAAGATGGGAAGGAAGAACACCAACCAATTGAAGTATGACTTTTTAAATATTTAAAAAAAATAGAATGATTAAGTTTGAGTGTAGAATTTATTTTAAAAAATATTTTATGTTTTTTAAGTTGAGGGATAACGAAAGAGAAATGACCCGCATAGAGGTTTTTGCTGGGTCAAAGAGTCGAGATTTAGGAGAAGTGCAGTGGGTTAATGACGCCTACGCACCAATTCATGTAAGTAATATTTATTTTTAATTTATACAATGACTTACGTTAATATATTGAAAATATTTAATATTTCTGTACATGCAGGAAGAAATGATTAGGCTCTCTACCACGTCCTCGCAAGATAGCACGGGGACGAGCACTCCCCCGTTGTCAGCCGATGATACCTTCCGTCAAGCCACTGGTCTAGAATACAGTGGACGCATCCGTTGCGGAGGACGTGGAGAAATGATCCGTACATGGTACGGAATGGGTGGTGCAAGTGGGTCGCAGTCTTCCTCGCAAGGGAGCTAGAGAGAAAGAGAGATGGAGAGGGAGTTGCATGAAGTTAAGGCAAATAAGTCTGCACAAGATGAAGAGATGGCCAAGATGCGTTTAGACATGGTGAATGTCATGTCCTATATAAGCCGTCTTCAAAGCCAAGCCATGTCACCTGTACAACCTGCACAACACGGCGACGATGAGGAGAGTGAGGAGGAGAGCGACGAGAGTGAAGAATCTGAGTAGATAACCATCGATGTAGTAGATTTTAATTTTTTTCTTGAACTTTATGTTTCTAGTAGTGCCTAAGATTATGTAGAATTGAAAATAATTTCTTTTTAACTATGATGTGTCTTATTTTGATCTTGAATTTTGAGTTTATGAAGTGTCTTATTTGATTTTGCAGAGGGAGCATGAATAAAATACCATGAATCTAGTAATTTTTTTTGTTGTCAAGGGGTATTGGGGACGGTTGTAACCGTCCCCTAATGTGCTACAGAAACGTCCCTCCTGTCCAAGATAGCTCACGGGACGCATTTTTACCTTTCAAAGATTAATGGGGACGGTTACAACCGTCCTCTATACGCTTCTGTTGGCTTCGCTATAGACCCCAATGTATATGGGACGGTCACAACAGTCCCCTTTAATAGCCAATGGTGACAGTTATATCCGTCCCTTCAGAATGTTAGACACCCTCTGTCTCCTTTTAGCGGACATGAGAACCAATGGGGACGGTTGAGACCGTCACTAAAGGTCTTCTGTTGTCGTCCCTATAGCTCTATCTAACGGAGGGGACGGTTACGACCGTCCCCTCTGCTTCTCAAGAGGGACGGTTACGACCGTCCCGTCCTCTTCCAAGGACCTCGCTAGCAGAAATTTGAGTCAATGAGGGCTATAAGGGACGGTTCTAACCGTCCCTTCAAGCCTTCTGCTGGCGATGAATCTCCATTTCATCACCTTTATTCTATCATTTTGGCCTTAAAAACCCCAGCAAATGCATGTAAATAACATCAATTTGTCTATAATAGCGTTCATTATTTATTGTTTTCATTGTACATAAAATAAGGTTTTTAATGCCAAAATTATAGAATAAAGAGAAGAAAAGAAAAAAGGAATAAAATATTGTAAATATTTTATGACCCTAACCCCGAGACCAAGGCCAGCATGCAATTGGTCGATGAGGAATAAAGTAGGGGGAGATAAGGGCCAATTATACAATAAATACCTCATTTATTTATTCATTTATTTATGCATTTTTGACACCTATTTTGTACATAATTATTTATTCATCAAATAAATAAACTTTGTACATAAAAGTTGTAGATAATAATGTAAATAAAAATACAAAATTGAGTTTGTGCAAAAATAATACTCGGTGTACATTTTATACACAAAATAAAAAGCAAAAATCTCAACTTCACAGACCCATATCTTGCAAATAAAAACTCCAAATCACCCAAACTCACCTTTAATTGTATATAGCATTCCAAGAACTATTTTATAAAATTGGTTTCATAATTTTTGGAGTCCATCTGTGGAAGTTAGGTTTTTGACCCTTCTTGTACATAATACCTGATTAAAATATTCATTTTATTTAATATTTATTATTTCTATAAATTTATATTTTTAGAATTTTGTATATAATGTATATAATTCATGTACACATTGACATTAAAAGAAAACCAAAAAGAATTTGTAAAATAAAATAAGTCTATAAGCTACATAGACAAAATACCTATGCTACCTATATGTATATAAATAAAAAGGGATTTTATTCTTTTATTCTTTATTCATCCATATTTTTACAATAATGCATATATTACATATATCTTATTAAAAATACAAATCCATAATAAAAACAAATAAAATTCATTAAATAAATAAAATGTATATAATATATAGGTAAAATACCTATAAGTATACTTATATATACATTTACACATTTATTTAAAAATGTAAATAAACTCATAAAAATTAAATAAAAATGTATTTATACTCACAAAAATAAATTACAAATTTATAAAATAAGAAAATAAAATAATAAAATAAAATAAACAAAATAAAAATAAATGTATATAAATATACTTGTAAATACATTATTTTAATAAAACCATAATAAGATACTTCAAAAAAATAAATAAAAATCAGAAATAAATACTACATTAACTTATAAACATTTTTTATTTTATAAGTAAATTCTAATTAATTCATTTAATACGTGTAATAATTAGGTCAAGGCCGGTCCGATGTGGACCAATCAGGGGCCAGGGAAAGTTGACCTCCGGTCAACTCCCCCTGCGCCTCTAACTGACCCGTCAGACCTGTCTTTTCCCCGATATTATTGCATTTTTCCCGCTCACTACAGTAATCAATCGATAAAAATCACTTCACGAGATTTGCTCCCCCTTCATCCGTGATCCCCGCCGATCAATGAGATCCTTTGTACATAGCTCGTATCGCCGGCTACGGCCTGGTCAATAAGGGTGCCCAGTTTGTGTATAAATAAAGAACCTTCGCCTCCTCTTCAATTTTGGGTCAGCTTTTAGCCAATCCCTTCCCCAGATTCGGTCCCGACGATGTTCCTGGTGACAGGAGGAGCTCGCCAGCACCTTGAATCGATTGGAGAGGCGGAGGTTGCACCCATGGTGGCGCTCCGGCAGCCACCCTGCTCCCTGGAGTCCCTTCAGGTATAAGAGCTGCGCCTTTACATTTTTAGGTAGATTTTTGTTCCAGCATTTTATTCCCGCATTTTATTTCGCATTTAGATTCGTAGCTTAGCCTAGTTTAGTGATTTCGTAGTTCGCCGGAGCTCTGCTCCGGCGAGCTTTTCGTCTTGTTTCCGACTGTGCCCCGCCACCATTTCGCCTTCATTTCTTCCCCTTTCGCCTGCTCCACCTTCCAGCCACCTCCTATCAACCGGAGCCTCCTTGGTTCCGCGAAACGAAGCTCCTCCATCACCCTTCGCCGGAGCTTCGCCGCCCATCGTCATCCCCTCGCTTCCAGCTTCAAACCCCGGATCGAGGAGCATCGCCTCGAGCCCATCTTCCTTTCTGTGCAGGTTAGGCGTACTACAGCATGCCAGGAGATGAATCTCAAGCGGGCGGAGGTACCTGGAGCTTCGCTTCTTCTTCGAGCTCGTGGCGGCGCTCCAGTGTACTTCGCTCCGATCCAGCACCTCCAACAGATCAAGCAACCTGCCAGGAAGCTTGTTGGACCTTCAGGAGCGGCAGAGATCGGCCGGAGAGCGAGATCGAGGAGGAAGAAGCTCGCCCCGACGGGTGTTCTTCCCTGTTCTTTCAAGCCAGCTCTCCGCCGTTGGATGAAGACGAAGGCACAGATTAGAAGCGAGCCGTCCGATGAAGCAATGCTACGACCGTCTGATCATACGAGTGATCTAATCTCCGCCCTGCATCGCGAACCGTCATCGGCTCCTATGGTGGTGACGCGTGTCAAGTGAAGAGAGCCAAGCCATTGCATCGCGCGCCTATTGGGGGTAATTTTCACATTCAGCCCCCGCCTTTTTTGTATTTAATATTTAATTCTGTAAATAATTTTGCACGTTATAAAATAATTGTAATTTTTGCAGTAGGACCCCTGTGTTTCTTGTAATTGCATTTAGGTCCTTCCGCGCCTCACGTGCAGTCCCACATGAGGCGCGTGAAAATTGCATGTAACCCCTGGCGGTTTTTGTATATTGTAAAATGGTTCTAAAACTTTAAATAAATGTTTATTTCAGTAGGAATTTTTGCACCGCTGTCCCTGTGATTTATTTTATTTGCAAAAATGCCCCTGCTAGGCTATTTTATTTTTGTATCTTTATGTATTTATTAAAAATACCTAGGTGACTTCTAAAAAACCCTAAAAATTAGGATAGATGCTCCATGCCATGCTTGTTCACGCCCATATTTTATTTCGCATTTTTTTGCATTTTTCCTAATTATTAAAAATAAAAAAGAAGCCCATTTTGCACTATCTAAATTAAAAAATACAAAAAAATTAGAAAATGATTTTGAAAAATTACAAAAAAATTATATATGGTATAATTATATATATATTGAGTCCAGACATTGAAAAACCCTAAAAATATGAAAAAGAAAATTAAAAAAATCAGAAAGCTCCAAAATCCAACAAAAAATAGAAAAATCCTTAAAAAACCCCAAAAATATATTTTTCTCTTTTATAATTATCTATATATTATTATTAATGTATTAAAATTAATTTGGGAATTTTTAGAGTTTATTCTATATTTTTAAAACCCAAATTATATTCGGCTATTTATTTAGTCCTATATTGGGGACATTTTGGAAATTAAAAATACATAAAAATTAGAAATATTCCAGAAAAATAACAAAAATATTAAAAAAATATTAAAAAGCTAAAAAAATATATCTATATATATAAATATTAAGTATTTATATCTATATTTATATATAATATATTATTCCCCTCTCTCCCTCTTCTTATATATACATCTCTTTATATATATTTATATATACATATATATATATAAATAAAAAATTTTAATTAAAAATAATAAAAAAATATAAAATATAAAAACAAAATAAAAATTATAAAAACAAAAATATAAAAAAAATTACAAAACCCAAAACCCACTAAAACAATAAAAGGACATGATCAATGGATTGAATAAATGATGCATTACACATACATTCCCTTCGCCTCCCAGTGTTCGACCTCTACCTGTACTTACACCTATACACATTTTGCATGTAGAGTTATAATAAATTTTAACTCCACATTTTTGGATATTTATTACATATATTTATTGTGGGTTAATTGTTGATCGATTTGAGGTTTCTTGAGCGGTCGCCTCAGTGACATTGTGATCCCGCCTTGTACGGATTACTCTAGACCCTCATAAAACCTCTGTCATCAGCGTCGCAAAAGGACTTCTTCATGGAAGGGATGGTCACAACCGTCTTTGTTACGTGACGTAGGCGACGGTTTCAACCGTCGGTTCCGTTTGAAATCGAATCACTGTCGCGGATATCAACCATTGTGACCTAATGGGGACGGTTGAAACCGTCCCCACAGGTCTTCTATAGCTGTCTCAAAATGATGTCCGACCATTGGGGATGGTTACAACCGTCCCCTAAACTTCTAAGATGGGGACAGTTGAAACTGTCCCTACTAGACGTGGTTTTAGGGACGGTCGTGACCGTCCCCAATCTTAATCGTTAAAGGGACGGTTCCGACCGTCCCCAATGGTTGATCAAAAGGGACGTTCGTGATAAGCGTCCCATCTAAGCAAATGAGACGGTGCCAGACGGGACGGTTCTAAGACCGTCCCCTCTGAACAGAAGGGACGGTTATAACTACAAAGAGGACGGTCCTTGACCATCCCCTTAGAGCCACCGGCCTGTAGTGATGCCATCCCCGACTCGCGTCGAGCTTCTCCCACCTGCTCGAGCACGCCCTCCATCGTTGCCCTGGCATGCCTCCACCCCGCTTCCCACCACACCCCCCCAACCACACACCCGACCGCCCTCCAGTCCCGCACTCGAACCCCTTGCAGGCCTCTGCCCCGCCGCCCTCCAACTCTCGAACTCCAATTCCCACCGAAGTCCCCCTCTTCGACCGTCCTCTAGCTCGTGTGGTCGTCCGCCATAAGTCCCTCCTCCAGTCCGTCAAATGTGCCTCTGCCCCCGCTCCCTTCTGGGAAAATTATTTTCCTTTTTTTATTAATCCCAACCGTTAGATCATGGCAGGTTAGATTAACTCAATCTTCTGGTTGAGTTAATGAACTCAACTAACGGAAGGTCATGGGTGTAAAACGGAGCATCTATTCATGGTCTTAGGTGTAATTCACGATTATGCAGGGTTATGATTGCAATTACGATATTACTCAGGGTTATGGCTGTAAAAATCCCATAATGGATTTTGGGGAGCAAACATTTCAAGGGGGTTAAACCCCCCAACCAAACATGGCTTAATGGAATATTTGACGTTTAAGAGCAAGTAAATAAGAAGCAGAGTTGTTTTTGAAAAATCTTGAAGTAATGATCTACATTTATATTGATTTTTTTATATGTTTTTGATACACAAGCAAAAATAAGTCAGGACCAAATCAATAAGTAAAATTACTTTTCCAGTGACCTGATGGATGGTTAAAAATTGATCGATCATTGTTTGAGAGTTAGATTGATCAGCTTTCCTGACCTAATCGATATTTTTTGAATTTTGGTCAAATGACTTTGTGACCTGATCGATCAATTGGGTTTTTGAAAAAAATTTAACGTTGATCATTTCTTAATTTGATTACCAACAGCTACGTTAAGCCCCAATGCATGTAATCACTCTATATACTATTCCAAATATCCCATCCCTCCTAAACACAGAAACCTCCGCCGCCGCAATGCTCCGCCTCCTCCGCCGAAAGCTCCATGCGCGTTCACCTCCCCTTCCCTTCCGTTCCCCACCTCTCCTCCCCTCCCCCATCACCCGCTTCCTCTTCTCCTCCCCCTCCGCCGCAGACTCCAAATCCGCCCTCGTCCTCAGCGCCCTCCGCAGCCAAGGCGTCCCCGACCACCTCTGCGAAACCCTCTTGTCGAAGCAACCGAGACTACGAACCATCAATCCGGACAAGACCCTCTGCCCCAAGCTCGCCTTCCTCCGCGCCGAGGGCTTCTCCGGTCCCGAGGTCGCCGAGATCCTCCTCCGCAACCCCTCGTTCGTCAACTTAAGTCTCGAGCGTTCCCTCGCCCCTTCCGTCACCTTACTCAAGTCCATCCTCCCCTCCAAGGAGGCCCTCTTCCACGTCCTCAAGCACACCGCAAAACCACTCAACCCCCACCTCCTGGCCAACATCAATGTCCTCAAGGTCCACGGCCTCCCCGAAGATACGATCCTCAAGGTCCTCCTCTTCCGTCCTCGGTTCCTCGCGTGTACCCCTGGCAAGCTCGCTGACGCGCTGGAGTACCTCAAGAAGCTCAACGTCAGCGGCACCAACACCGTCTTTGTGGTCGCCGTCAGCATGTTATCCTACTTGTCGAGGTCCACGTTCCATAGGAAATTGGAGCTCTACAAGGAGCTTGGGTGGACCCAGGAGCAGGTTCTCACGATGTTCACGCGGAAACCAACCACCTTCAGTGTGTCGGACGAGACCATCAGGAAGAAGGTCAGCTGCTTCAGGGACACGATGGGTTGGAGCCAAGAGTTCCTATTCACGTACCCGGAGATCTTGGCGATGAGCCTGGAGAAGAGGATCATCCCGCGGTGAGCGGTGCTCAACTTGCTCATGTCCAATGGGCTGCTCAAGAGGAACACCAGATCGCCCAGGAAATTCCTGATCGGGGAGGAGAAGTTCGTGGAGAAATTTGTGAAGAAATACGAGGCGACGGTTCCCGGAGTGATGAGCGCCTACGAAGGGAAGATTGGATTCAGCGGGTACGTGGACTTTGCTGTGAAATTCCTGGTTGGTTTTTCGTGCTTCGAGATTTTACACCATTCCTTTCCATATTGTCAAGGGTTTTAGTTCATTCGGAGCTTGCTTCTCATGAGCTTATGCGGAGACTGGATGATGGTTTGGATCATATATGATTATTTGTTATCTTGTCCCGCTTAAGTTTGATAATTGTGGCATAGAAGTATTCTTTCGGCTATCATTTGATTTCCTCTTATATCTTTCAAATGAATCATTTCATTAATTGCATGTCAGTATGAAAAAATGATTCTACTGTCTAGCTACGACAGTGATATAGCTTTAAGCCCTTAACTATGGTCAACATATCTTCTTTACTGTTAGCAGAGGATCCTGAAATTTCTTATGTACTATGAAGTGTTTCCTATCCATGACTCGGGAATCGGTCTTGCTGCAGATGCCAGTCTGCTGGAATTGCGACGTTATCTGCTACTATGAGATCCTTGGAGTCACGAAGAACATGGTACTGCACGACCTCAAGAAGGCCTACATGAAGGCTGCTGTCAAGAACCACCCTTATAAGGATGGTCATCCAGAGAAGGTTAGTGGGTGTTTTTTGCTGCGTCGATCTCAAGCACTTCCGCTGTATGTTCTATGGGAATTTGGGATGTGAGCACCTGTTTTTTTGGGAAGGAAAAAAGGGTACGACGTCGAGAAGATGCCTACCATGTGAGTTGTATATTTTCACAGTAACTTTCAAAAAAGAATTACAAAGACGGTCTGTTGGTTCTTGTTTTTGTGTCGATTTGAAGCAGGAAGGACTGACCTTGGTTGTTTGTGTGGATCTTCTTGTGTGGGTTCATGGATTCAAGAGATCTCAATTTGGATCTAGTGAATTTGATAAGGATGGTGGTTATTTATGGAGAAGTTCACAACATATGATCCATGAATTTTACAAGATCCATGCAGATTTTGTTTAGTGGAGCGATGGACGTGAATGGAAGTTTGAATGATTTGCCTTACTCGGGTTATACATGTGGTTCTAAATGGTGTGGCCTCAATTGTCATGATATTTTTTTTGCACATGGTAGTTCTTATCAATGTTCAGGAAGGCGCTCTGCGGCATTCAGTCGGAGAGGTCACTGCATAGAGTATGCGTGGAGTATGTGGTTTTATGCGATTTGATAATTTTATTTTTAAAATATAAATAAAAATTTAATATTATGTTAATATCCTCAGTCAGGAGAGTATGCGGGGAGTATGCGGTTTTATGCGGGAGAGTATGTGATTATATGCGGGGAGTATGCGGTCTTATGGTATTATGATGAAAAAATGTTTATTGGAAAAGCGGTCAAGTAGGCGGCCGCATAGGGGGTATACTCGGCCGAGTATGTGGGTCAAAATGCATACATGACCGTTTCACCGTACTCGGAGCGGCAAACTACCGAGTATGAGTATGCGGCCGAGTATGCAGTTTACTCGGCCGCTTTCCTGAACACTGGTTCTTATGGTTATGTTTTCTATGTTTCTCATTTAGCAGTCACGCCTGCCTTTGAACTTTCATCAAAGCACCAGATTTCGAGTCACTCTTGCAGAACAACAAACACCATTTGCTTCCTTTCCCATATGGAGAACCACAATATCTGTGTTCATTATTGTAAGTGATACTTGTTTATTAGTTTTTTTTTTTAAGCCTGGTTTTAGCAGCCCAGGTAGCTGCGTTTATTTCATCAAAAAGTAGAGAAACTTGTTTATTAGTTACTGTCACTATTTTAGTTGTTTTCTTTTTTGATGTTTGATCGATTTGAGTGTAGGTTAGGTTTAGGTCTGTCGAATTTTGCAGGTTCGACTGTAGGGTTCAGTCTGAGGTCGCATGTTCTTTGTGCAGTTTGCCTATTCTGAGTCCAGATTGGTGGACACGCTAAAAAGATGTGATCTTGATTGTAACCCATCTCATGGAATAGGGAGTCTGCTCATAATCTCACCTTTTTCCAGGGGCTGTGGTGACACACGAAAGTGATTTGGAGCTTTTTTTGGAATATTTACGTCACAACCCCTAAAATCTTGTCTAGTTGCACCACAACCCATGTAATATTTGAAAACATATCAGAAACTCATGTAATCTTGCCATGTCTTACACTGTCAACCCAACCATTAATATATGTTAGTCAAATTGTTATGTTTTAACTGGGAGGACCTATAAGAAAATGTGCAAGTCTTTAAAAATATCTTTTGTTTTTTGTGTACCTTCCTCTTCTTCTTCCTCCAGCAATCTTTCCCTTTCTCCTCTACCTTGACAACACATGTGCCAACTTCTCGGTTGTCGCCAGTAGTTTCTAACCTTCCCCTTGGCCGCCTCTTTTTTTGCAATGAAACATGTGGATTGCGACGAACGGTTCGACAATGCCAGATGATTGCTACTGTTGAATACTGCAGTCTCTGGATCAGACCTTGTTGCAGGTACCCCTCCCTTAACCACTAACTGTCAAACTATTAAATCTCTTATCCTGCAGGCTAATCTGCAGAATCTGATGGAAGTGAATTGGTGCAGAAAAGATGAAATAAACAAGAGAAGCATTTGTTCTGCTTTTGCACCAATTCATTAATCAGTTAGTAGATTACTTGATTGTGATATAGTAGTCATTGCAGGGGCAGCAACAGTTGGAATAGTGGAGTCCTTCGCAGTTGAATCTTCCTCCTTATCGTGGAGTTGGGCAAGTTGCATTTGTGCTCATCTCGGTACCTCTGATGATTTTCACACAGGCTGTCCGCACTCACCCTGATCACGATCTATAATGGCCCATCGTCGCCAACAACCTCAGCACATATGCTTCAGCACATCGACAACCAGTGTTGTACTTGTATCCTTCCTTCCCAACCTCATTTGTGGATGCGAGCATTGTTGTCGTGACACTACCAAGGAAGGAGGATAAATTGGCAAATTTATCCCCCAGCCCCGAGAATTCATGCATTCCTATACTGGTCAGTCTGTTTAAACCATCCATAAAAAATGTTCTAAATGGGAAGAGTCCATAGTGATGATGTTCCCTCCTAATTGGAAGTTTGATATAGTTCCTTCCTTCCTTGGTAGAAGGATAGTAAGTTTCATATACATGATGTAATGATTAAATTGAATATAGAATGAAAGGGAATTTTATACAATGACCCATTAAAATCTTGTCCACTTCCACCATAGCCAATGTAATATTTGTAATTGCACCACAACCCTTATAAATTGCAAACTGAATCTTGCAATCTCAATGACCATTATGCCAAAACCCTCGGACGTGAGCATATGTGGTATTTAAAACATGATTATAATGGGCGTATTGTAATTACAAAGATCAGGAGTTATGGAAGGACTGACCGCAACCACTACAGTCGACTCCTTTTATCCAATTATGAACTCATTTTTTCTTTAGTATTTGTAGAGATAATATTCACTTCTGTATTTTTCCTTATATTTTTATTTTCCGCTGGACTCTATGTATTTTACCCATAGGCTACTCTCCTATATAAGAGAGCTTAGGGCAGATGGAATAAACAAGTTCTCTTATTTTCCTGACATGGTATCAGAGCGGCGGTCTTAGACCGGAGTTCTCGAGCCAACCCTAACCCTAGCCCCACCTACAAGCCCTCGCGCCTCCGCACACCCACATCTGCACCTCTGCCTCCGATCTCTGATCCCGCGCCTCCGTCTTCGTCTCTGATCTCGCGACTTCGACTTCGCGTGCCTGCGCACGGTGCAGCTGAGCACCATGGTGCAACTACACACGGTGGGTTGTGCGCATTGCGTACTTGCGCGGGATCCCTTTGCGCGCGGTGACCCAACGCACTGTGCCCTTACGCGCTCCCTGAGCGAGTGATCTATGCGTGTTGTGCCTTTGCGTGCGGTGAATCTGCGCGTCCCCTGCGCGCATAATCCTTGCGTGTGATCTTCGCGTGTGCTTCCTGCACATGACCTTCTAAAGGTCTTGACTTCCGTGCATGCAAAACCCTAAGTCAATCACGCGCTTCTCCAAAATAATGGGTTTGGTTGCTTGAGTCTACACATGCAACTAAACCCGTTAATGTCCGTATAGACGATCATATCTTCAGTCTACTACCCTAGTATTCCATTATCACTATGTCAGAAAGCAAGGCAGATATCCCATCTATTGGTGCCTTCAGAGGTCCAGCACCGATTGTGAAGATGGATGGTTCAAATTACGAATTGTGGGCAATGCAGTTCATGAGTATGATGAAGTCAACCGGTAAGAAACACATTCTTACTGAAGAATAGCATGCTGAGAAGATTGGGGTCAATGCCTCATGGGAGGCGGATGATGCATATGCCAAGGTTTGGCTATCTAGAACCCTGGCAATTGAGATTGCCAATGATATTCTTCATCAGCCCACAACCAAATCAATGTGGGATATTCTGACGGCTACATATTCTCAGGCAAAGAATGAGACGAAGATTCTGCAACTCCAGCATAACATATTTACTATCAAGCAGAATGGACAGCCTCTGCACTCTCTGTACACATCTCTACGAGGAATGTTTGAGAAGCTTTATAGCTTCATGCCTCTGACAGCCACTCCAGAGCAACAGAAGACCTACCGGAATGCCACTATGGTAGGTGTTTTTCTCGCTGCCCTTGATCCAGAGTACGAGGCAGCACGTTCCCAGATCCTGGCAGACTCTACTATTCCTCCTATGGAGGAGGCATTTCATAGGCTGAGTCGCATCATTGTTCCCTCGTCTGCTATGAATCCAACAGCCTCAGCCATGGCAGCAAATCAAGGTCGGGGACATCATCATCAGTTCTGTGGTCGTGGACCACACGGTAGAGGAGGCCGCACTCGGTCGTCATGTACCTTTTGCCATCATTCTGGGCATACAGAGGACACATGTTATTCTAAGCATGGCTTTCCAGCTTCTGCACGAGTCGTTGAACAGATCGAGCTCCCAGCTGCGTCATCTATGGATCAACGCTTCGATGATCTTGTAGCCCGTCTAAGGGGCATCATTCCTCCATCTGGTCCTGTAACATCAACATTTACTTCTGAGAGCCATTTCGTTGCCGCATCTGCATCTGCTTCCACCAGTACATCAGGTAGCACATATGCATTCACTAGCGGTAGTGGATCAGATACTTTAAAGTGGATTATGGACTGTGGTGCCACACATCATCTGTGTGGTGATCAAGGTCTACTCACAGGATGCAGACAAGTTTCTCCAGGTCGTACAGTGGTTATTGCTAATGGGACACATTCCCCGATTACTGGTCAGGGGGAGATTAGATTGACACCATCCATGACTCTCAAGAACATGTTACATGCACTTGATTTTCGATGAATTTGTTGTCCATTAGCCAACTTACAAAGGATTTACATTGTCGAGCAATTTTTTATCCATCCTCTTTTGTTTTTCAAGGCATCCTTACGTGCAACGTGATTGGGCATGGCTATGATCAAGGCATCATCTATCGCCTTAGTCGGACTCCTTATACTGGAACCTCATCTCTACCTACTGGATCTACCTCCCCATTATTGTGGCATCTGCGCTTTGGACACCTACCGCTTCAGAAGCTTCGTCATGTACGTTACCCCATGTTTTACCTCACACGTCCATTCAATGTGATTCTTGTCAGTTGGGAAAACATCACAGGTCTACGTTTCCCAGTCGTTAGTGTCGGAGTATTACCTCCAAGAGTGAGTTATTCCATGTCGATATCTGGGGTCCTAGTCGTGTACCTGATCATCAGGGACACATGTTTTATATAGTTATTGTGGATGATTTCTCTCGTGTGTCATGGGTATTTCTGTTAAAGAATAAATCTAAAGCGGGGAATATTATTATCAATTTCATTAATGAAGTTCGCAATATTGTTTCTGCATCTGTTAAAATTGTGAGAAGTGATAATGCACTGGGACTCTGTACTCATACCTTATCCAGTTATTTTTCATCTTAAGGGATTATCCACCAAACATCATGTGCCTATACTTCCCAACAGAATGGGGTTGCTGAAAGGAAACACCGTCATTTACTTGATATCACCATGTCACTTCTCATACAGAGTAATGCTCCTCATTCTTTCTGGGGGGATGTTGTTCTTACGGCGTGCTATCTTATTAATCGATTGTCGGCATCCGTCTTAGGTGAGAAGATTCCATTCTCTCTTATTTTCCCTGACAAAGAATTGTTCTCTCTTACTCCTCGCATGTTTGGCTCGATCGCCTTCGTTCACCAGTTGTCTCCCGGGACTGACAAGCTCTCTCCTAAGGCTGTCAAGTGTGTCTTTGTCGAGTACTCCAGAACGCAGAAGGGGTACAAGTGTTATGATCCATTGCAAAGGTGGTATTTAGTCAGTGCAGATGCTACCTTTTTCGAATCCGTTATGTACTTCTCGTCTACAGGTGGTCAGCTGGTTCCCTCTGACACTACTACTGATGCTATATACATGCCGCCACCACCACTATCAAAACCGTCACCACCACCTCCACCACCACCTCCTGTCACGGTGCCTGTCTCACCACTACCATTCCACTATACCCGTAGGCCTACTTCTGCTCATGGTCACCGCTCGTCATCCAGCTCGCCTGAGGTATGTTCTGAAAATATTACTAATGATGGATATGATGATTTTTCTGAGAAGGAGGGTTTACAGAGGCCAGCTGAGGAGACGGATAATTTACATGTACCTATTGCTCTACGAAAGCAGAAGCGAAGTTGCATGTCATATCCTATAGCATCTTCTGTGTCATTTGACCGTCTCACTGGTGAATTCAGGAACTTTGTTATTGCATTGTCAGCAGTGGATAGTCCACAGAAGTATCAAGATGCACTGAAAGACAGTCGATGGCGCTTGGCCATGGAAGAAGAAATGCACGCTCTTCAGTCAAGAGGCACATGGAGTCTTGTTCCCGCACCTCCTGATGTATCTCCAGTTAGCTGCAAGTGGGTCTTCACAGTTAAGCAGAAGGCAGATGGCAGTATTGACAGATACAAGGCTCGCCTTGTTGCTCGTGGCTTCACACAGACTTATGGGGTGGATTATCTTGATACATTCTCACTGGTTGCTCGCCATTCCACTCTGTGGATCCTCCTTTCTGTTGCGATTACTCGTGATTGGTCGCTCTACTAGTTAGATGTGAAGAATGCATTCCTATACGGTGACTTACAGGAGGAAGTCTACATGCAACAACCACCTGGTTTTGCTGTTGAGGGGGAGTGTACTAAAGTGTGCAAACTTCATAAGGCTATCTATGACATTAAGCATAGCCCAGAGCTTGGTTCCATAAGCTCTCAGATCTGTTTGAGAAATAGGGTACAGACGTTCTAATGCTGATCATTCCCTGTTTGTGCAGAAGACACCCAGAGGTATCATTGCTATTGTGGTGTATGTAGACGATATTCTGATTACAGGTGATGATGAACAGGGGATCCAGGCGACAAAAGAAATGCTGGTACGTGAATTCGTCACCAAGGACCTTGGGGTTCTTAGATATTTTCTGGGATTAGAGTTTGCCAGAAATTCTCATGGGTTGGTAATGACTCAGAGGAAATATGTCACGGATCTGTTGAGTAAAACAGGAATGCTTGGTTGCTAACCTGCCACTACACCTATGGATCCCAGTATGAAATTATATGATGTTGATACTGATGAGGTGGACAAGAGAAGATACAGAGAACTGGTGGGCAAACTTCTCTATGTTATTATTACTAGGCCTGATATCTCCTTTGCTGTGAGTCGAGTGAGCCAGTTTATGGAGCAACCACGTCAGTTACACATGGATGCTATACATATGATACTCGGGTATCTTAAATCATCTCCAGGTGTTGGTCTGCTGTTTAAGAAAGGCAAGGAGGTTACTATATCAGCTTGTGCAGATGCAGATTATGCAGGATGCCCCAAGGATAGGAAGTCCACCACTGGGTTTGCAGTGTATGTTGGAGATTCTCTAGTCTCATGGAGAAGCAAGAAGCAAACGGTTGTAGCAAGGTCCAATGCTGAGTCTGAATATAAGGCTATGGCTCAGGTCAGTATAGAAATAATGTGGATAAAGGTTGTGCTTGCAGATCTATATGTAGAAGTCATGCTTCCTATGGCTCTGAAATGTGACAATCATGCATCTCTATTCATTGCAAATAATCCAGCGTTTCATGAACGGACCAAACACATTGAGGTTGATTGTCACTTCATGGACATGATTCAGAAGGGGTTCATTGTTACATCCCATGTTAGCTCAGAGGATCAAACTGCAGACATTTTCACCAAGGCGCTACTTCGAGGGCCGTTACAGAAGTGTTCATCCAAGCTGAGCATGATTGATATCTATGCTCCACCTTGAGGGGGAGTGTAGAGATATAATATTCACTTCTGTATTTTTCCTTATATTTTTATTTTCCATTGGACTCTTTATGTATTTTACCCATAGGCTACTCTCCTATATAAGAGAGCCTATGGCAGATGGAAAAAACAAGTTCTCTTATTTTCCCAACAGTGTTAGTTATTGGCCCTTCCTGATTCCAGCAACTGGTACTTTTTTAGCTGATGTAACAAACTACGCGTCCTGATGAAGTCAACGGAAATCCTATCTGAATACATACCAAATCATGAATTAGTAACCACATCCAATCTTTGAAAAAGTCCTAATTCTTTTAGAAGTTTCTAGTTTTTTGAAATGGAATATTTACAACATCCCCATGAATATGATCAAATCTTATTCCATGATATTTCCATAAGATTCCTCTTTCTTAAGCAAGCCCCCAAGAGGGCTTGGTTGATCTATGATTTATGTGTCACCTTTCTTTTCCTTTTTATTTGTTTCCAAAAAGATATCGATCAATTCTTATTCTTTTCCGATCGAGATGTATAGATCCATGCATCTATGTATCTATAGGGATCATGTTCATGGATTAACGAAAATGTGCAAAAGATATATTTGCCTTTGCCATTTTATGGGTCTCTTCCTTTTTGCATATGACAATAGTCACTCCCTTTGGCAGCATCTATTAATTCGATACTTAATTTGAAAGCATATTTCGATGTGGACGTCATCGACATGGAATTGGACAAAGATTTAGGGGTTATAGAGTAAATCCTAATAGAAAGTTCGGATGCCGAAGTAAATTTCATAACCGCAATATCATATATTAAAATAATTCTTCATTTTTGAAGGGAATTTTAACTGGGGCAACCAATATTGGTCATTATAAAAAGAACCTTAAACTTGAGCTTATTATTTGGTGTCTCTTACGATTCATGAGTGATTAGATACACACATTACTATTGGGAGTTTTATTCAACGATGATATGAGTGTGGTAGTCGTGTGCAGATATTAGAATTCCTCAATTAGCATAGGAACATAATTAAAATGTGGAACAAAGAACAAAAAGAAAGATATATTTATGTGGAACCCTACTCCTTAAAGAGCATGATGAAATTACAGCAGAAAACTGAAAGCCTCAAGGGGTTGTAACTAATATTAAAATTCCCCAATTAGTACAGGTAGGGCTCAATTATAGCTCTGCTAACTTAATCAAGTCTCGCCACTTAAAAATGTGAGACTAAACAACTCTCCACACACAGAGATCTAATTACAAATATCTCGACACTCCCCATCAACCTGAACATGGGATGCTCATCTTGACCAATAGATCAATTAACACATAGTAGTCGAGTGCACATATCAAATACAAGTTTCATACTCTCAATTACATCTTCTCGTGCTTGTGATCTTAGGAGTCCGCAACTGTTGTTGCTGGTATCTTGAATACTTGGGATATAGAAGTACTATAAAGGATCTCTCTGATAGAGATCTCTATGAAATTGTCACATATGTGATATGAATAAAGGGCTTCTATCATAAAACAATTGGGTGAAACCACTGCAGAAGCCTTAAAGGGTTGCATCTTCTATTAGAATCCATCAATTAGTACAAGGAGTGTGAGTCTCTATTTATAGCCCCGCCAACTAAACAACTCTCTGCACATATAGGCTCAGTTACAAATATCTTTACAGTGAGGTTATACCCATTTATTACGCAACCACAGAATGATAGCAAACTATTTATGTGGTTAGCAGAAGTCCAAGATGTCCATGTGTAATGTCTGCGACCTCAGTCCAAGATGTTATAGATGATAGCTAGCTCCCACAACATGTTGAGATTGGGTCTAATTGGACCCGTTAATCATTGCCCATGCTTAATCCTAAGTTGTGTAGTAGAAGTTACCACTACTTATAACTCACCCTCATACTTTGTGAGTGCTAGATGAGGGAACTATGCTTTGGAATGTTTCACTATGAGGTAACCATGAGGTAGTTGCATGCTACTCGTGAGATGATAGCAAGATTGCCTAAACTATAAAGGTATGAGTAGGTCACCAACTATCCATGAGGCAATCATAAGGCGACCTTGAGATGTCTCTGCCACTATCTCAAGGCAACAACAAATTATCTATGACGCTACCATAACGAATTTATGAACTATTGATGAAGTGAACATGAGGCACATGATATCTATTAGACAACCAAGAGATGGTCAAACCTATCCATGAAACAAGTGCGGGTATCGACATCAGAGCAACCACGAGGTCGCAAGGTTCTATCTAGGAGACGATCACAAGACGATTTTGATCTATCTATGAGGTGAAAGTGAGGTGGTTGCTTGTTTTCTAACGAGGTAACCACGATCACTTGAAGGTTATGAGAAAAAACCTTAAGCGCGTCATGGAAGTGTGAGGATCACATCATATGCGATCGGGAGCGACTAGTCGCAATAGTTGTTTGGGGCAGCAGAATTTAAAAAATTTAAAGAGATGAAATCACATGATCTGAGAACACTTCTCGAATCATTTCATCTAACCACATAAAAGATATAGAAATACCTCTTGAAGTGTGGTTGCGATTGAAATCTTTAACGCAAGAGATCGCCTGTCTCAAGTCTGACCCAACGGAGGAGATGCTTGCGAGAGCGTTGATATAATGTGTCCTTCTTGAAATCTAAGATGTAGATCCAATTGACGAATCTCCTGATTTTGTTACACGAAATCTGAGGTCTTCTTCGCGTACTAGAAGCACTAAGGAAGGAGAAGATCCATGAGCACTCAAAGCGGCAGCACAACGACGTAGCAGCAACGATTGTCTTCTTTAGGTAAAGATGTGGACGATCACTCTTGAAAGAGAGACAGAGGAGGGCATCTATGATGATGAGAGAGAGTGAGAGCTTGAGAATTCTATTGTGTAAAAGAAGAGATAGGGTTGCCTCTTCTTTTATAATATTTTCAGAGTTCATGGATCACAATTCATGGACAACACAAAATTAATGGTTGAGATTGATTTGTGTTTCTTTCAATGGTCATGATTTTGTTGTAAAAATACAACAATAATTAATTTAATTTAATTATATATATTGAATAAATCATCAATATAAATTAATTTAATTAAATAAATATACCATGAAGGATTAGGAAGGAGGCAAGGCTTCTTCCAATTAAGGGGGGTGACCACCTTGAGTCTTAAATCAAGTGTGGCCGTCCACCCTCCCATTATGAAAGGGGACCTCCTTCTTCCTTTTATATGAGATCTCACATCTCATATAATACTTCGTTATATACAACAACTTTTATTGTGTATTATTTCACAAAAATAGTTTCAAATTATTTTGTGACAATTTCAATCATGCCATTGGAAATTGTGAATCATATTCACAAGCCCAAAATAAAATGCAAATTATATTTTGAATTGATTGTCCAATGTGAATCCAATTCACATCAACATTCAAATTGTAAATACTATTCATAAATAACAATCTCTAATATATTATAAATCACATTTATAATATATATGATTAATATGGATAGTATTATCCACATTATTCGTAGCCATGATAATTAAATCACATTTAACTCTGTTGGATCATCATTCCCATACATCTAAATAAAAGGAATCACATTCACATTATCCATAATAATTAAATCATATTTAATTATCAATTTCTCAATGATCAGATATACATTTATCAATGGAATTATTCTTGAACTCTTTCAAGAACAATATGCTTTCTTCGTGGATACTTGGATATAAGGACGTGATGATTTTACTTTCCACGTATAGTGATGATGACACGCCTGACAACTAGGGTTAAGTATGTAATTAAATAATGGTCGTTGTGACCCAAATCACCAAGCGCGGTTAATCGAAAAAATAAGTAAACCACTTAATATAAGATGAATCAATAAAACAATGTAAGCAGCTTCCGCTATTCTTTTTACATGTATAGCGACCAGGGTCGAACACAAGGAGCACGTTTGAATAACTAAGTAGTCAGATTTCAGAAGTGAATTTTTAGTGGTTTTTGAATTTTTATTTTATTTTTATTTTTTTTAAAACAAGGCACAAAGAAATAAAGAAACACACGACACCACACTCTTTCTGTATTTTTCAAAATAATAAAAAATGCTCAAAAATTCAAAAAGAAAATTTTTTGTGTTTGTTATATTTTAAAATATTTTTTTGTAATTTTTTCGCAATTTTATGATATTTTCGTTATTTTCTAAAAATAAAATAGTGAAAAATAAAGCAAACAATGCACAACCAGGGTTATTTTGTAAGTTAAAAATCTTTTTAGTGCGCAAAAATACTGAAATTATTTTTAAGACAAAGTACAAAGAAATATCTACAAATAGAGATCAAGATCACTATTTTTGGATTTTTTTCACAATTTTCTACAATTTGTTTTAGACTTTTCATTTTTCACACTTTTTTGGGTTTTTATAAAGTGAAAATTCACAAAAATTGGTTAGAAATCAAAGCACATCAAAATACACCTACACTAATTTTTTTGTAATTTTTAAGCAAATTTTCGAATTTTTATAAATTTTCAAATTTCAGGCAGAGAAAAATATACTGTTTTTTATTTTTTAAATATAACAAATGACAATAAAAAGATATGAAAATTTTATACAAAGACACAAACTATAGCAGGAGCATATACAAATTTTCTCAGAATTTATTGACTATGAAAACATTTATTTAATCAAAAAGAGCATGCAAGATTT
Source organism: Ottelia alismoides (assembly GCA_037367405.1). Lineage (NCBI taxonomy): Eukaryota > Viridiplantae > Streptophyta > Magnoliopsida > Alismatales > Hydrocharitaceae > Ottelia > Ottelia alismoides. The sequence continues at coordinate 467,894 of JAZKJV010001476.1, read as the reverse complement.
ATGTCTGAAATGTAGGGACTGAATTGAAAATATACAAAGTTTTTTACATGGAATGAGTGACAGAAATAAAATTCAGGAGAAAGATTGCAAGTTACCCAAATAGCATAGTGACTTTCCAGATTTGGGGGGTTTTGCAAATTTCAAACCTTCAGGGGGTTGCCAATGCAATATTTCCATTTTTTTACTAACTCAAACCCCCTAGGGCATGTTCGGTACAAGCATAAGGGCTGCGGAATAGAGGAGAATAAGTGGCCATTTTCCTCCCAACACGGTTCCCTGTGGTACGACTATTCCCCATTATTTCATCTTATTTCACTCTTATTCCTATCTTTATCCCACCTTACCTACATTTATTTCACCTTATTCTCCTTATTCCTATCCTCCAGCCGAACAAAGAATAGACCCTTATTCTCCTTATTCCCAATCCTTGTTCCTGCTTATTCCCGAACCGAACGGGCCCCAAGGGTAATCTTCTCTTCCAAGTAAAATGATATGGGGCAAGAGAGGCCGCCGCCCACCACTCCTTCACGCGCGGGGCATCGCGCTGCGGGCTAGAGATTTCGATGGAGGGCTGAAGGCTTCGGGGCGGCGTGGCTCGGGGGCAGGCGGCTACGCGTGCCCGCGCGTGGAGCGGTGCGAAGGGGTGGCCGGTACTGCGCACAACGGCACGGTCCAAGCGGGAGTGCGCGGGAAGGCGGCTGAGAGGAGCTGGAGGTCGATGGTGGTCACCACCCTCGCGCAGGCGGCCTGGAGCGGCGACCTCTCGCGATGCGGCAAAGGAGGTGGCGTGGGGCACGCGCGAGTGGCCCGCGCACGGCTGCGTGGGCGGTGCGGTGCAGGAAGGAGCCGGCTGAGGCGCAGGGCTGGGGATGGCGTTGTGCGGTGCGCCACCTGCGTGCGGTGCTCGAAAGCTTCAGGCGGAGGGCGGCCGCGGAGGGCCGCGCGCGGGGGTGCACGGATCTCGCGCCAAGCGCCGTGCGGTCGGGCCGTCGACGAAGGGTGCGAGCGCACGGGACGACGCAGGGACTGGTGGAGAGGGCGCCTGAGCACGGGGGAGGGCGGATCGGGTGGCCTGGCCCGCGTGGATGGCACGGTAGCGGAGGAAGGGCGGTCCTGCGGAGCTGGAGGGGTGCGGGACCGCGGGGCGACGCCGGCATGATGAAGGGTCGACGGAAGGCGAACAGGGCTGGCCTGAGCCGGGCACCACCGCGCGGAGGAGGGCTGGCCTGGCTACGGTAGCCGGCGATTGGCGCTGGATGTCGGTGAGGGTGACGGTCGGAGGGTGCGCACAGGGGGCGTCGGGGCGCGTCTGGACCCTTGCTGCAATTTTTTTATTTTTTTTATTTTTTATTTTTTTCTATATGTTGTACTGCAGATATATAAAATAAAAAAAATATATATTTTTTTGATATATAAAAATAGGCAATGAAAGAATTTTTTTTTTGCTTTTATAAATATGTAAACAGAAATAATAAAAGTCTCTTTTTTATATATAATTTTTTTATTATTATGGTTTATCCTGAAAAACAGATGTTAGAAGAAAAACAATTTTTATTTTTGTTTAATTTCTCCTGCAACACAAAGGTTTGATAGAAAATACAACAAAAATTTTATTTCTTTTTTTTTAATTTTCCTGCAACAAAAGATGTTAGAGATAAAAACAACAATTATTATTTTTTATTTATATTATTTGTTCAAGCAAAAACAAACGTTAGAGAAACAGGAAAAATAATTTTATGTTGTTTCTTTTTATTTATACACAAAAATGGGATGTGTGAATGGGCGGATCTCGGCGAGATGGAAGAGAGATTCGTGGCTCCGATCACCGTGCATGACCGGAGGTGGAAGATCGCGTGAGGTAGAACGTGAATATGTAGGGATCAGAAAATGAGATGCAAATCGATGGCGGATCGAAAAAATATACGATGAAGATTTTTCAGATTTTTTTAAATCTAAAGACTAATAAAATGAGATTAAAAACTAAATCTGCAATTACCTAGAGAAAAAGACAGGGATTAAAATGGATCTCACCTCGGGGTTCGGACATGCAATGATGGCCTCGACAAGGACCGACACACTGTCACCGGACAGCTCAGAGGCTAGGCACCCTTCTGCAATAAGAAACCTCTCGGAGATCGGGCTCCTCTCCGCCAAAGATCGATCAATTGTGAATGAGGGAGGAAGGAGCCAATAAAAAGAGAAGGAAAACAAAAGAGGAAGGTCTATACAAACAAAGAAAGTGATTATTGGTTAATTAAATAATATAATTAAATAAATAAAATAATTAATTATTTAATTACGAAATTCGGAATTAAATTAATTAAATAAATTAAATAATTAATGAAATCAATTAACCACCATAATGGTGGCCATATAAGGCGTAGAATAAAATCCTATATACATGGTAAGTATGTAAAATCAATTAATTCACATAAATCCACTAAATCTAATAATTAAATATGAAATTTGGAATTGAATTAAATTAATTAATTAATGTTAGATAATTAAATTTTTTGGTGATTTTTATTTAAGGAAGTTAGTTGTATACACATATTATACACATATAATACAATGTACATAGGTACAAATAAGGAAATAATTTTTATAAAAGATTTTTTTACTTTTTAATTTTTTTTATTTTATTTTTAATAAAAATAATATTTACAATATACATTATGTATAAAAAATAAATATAAATAAATATGTACAGCAAGTATATGGGAAAATTGCACAAAACACCCTAGAAAATCGACTTTTCAACTGTAATCTAAACATTATGAAACCACAACCATTTGAAAGATAATTTAATTTAGAGTATGATGGAAGTGAGTTTGGTTCGATTTGAGCTCGTATGGAGCCGGAATTGATGTTTCAATTATCGCTTTGCGGCTTTTTCTACGTGTAATTATTTGCAATATATACACTATTTTATTTTACACTTATTTTTATCATTTACAACACAATTTTATTTACAAAAGTAATTAGTTTGAGGTCAAATTATGTACAAATAAAATAATACAAGTTTTGTACAAATATACAGGAAAAATATTTACAAAGTATTTTTGGTTTTTCTGACAGAAGACCCTATCTCCCCCAACTTTATTCCTGGTCGATCAGGTCAAGTCTTGACCTTCTCTCGGGGTTCGGGTCGGTCTATATTTATTGCAAAAATCTATCCTTTTCTTTTTCTTTTCTTCTTTATTCTTTTTATTTATGTACAAAAAGTGTTAAAAATGCAATTTTAACAAATGCATGCAAAATGATATTTTTATGGAATTAGTGGTATTTACAGGAGTTTGACTAAGAAAAAGAGGCTAAAATAAAAGAATAAAGGCGATGAATCGTGGATTCATCATTCCCCCATACTTTACCTTTGTTAGTCCCTTAGCAAACACTTATTTGGAAAATAAGTGAAAATGAAAATAACGAAAAGAAAAAGGAAAGAAGTTAGAACAATGCTGACTTTTAAACTTATCTTCATAAAAATGTAGTTTGGAGCTCTGTCAGACCTTTGGATTATTAGTGTGTCAAAACCTTAATGGGAAATGGAATTAAAACCTAACAGCCTCTAAGTTCCATAAGACTCCTATTCAGGTCTCCTCAACAGTCAGATCAGAACAAGTCTACATACACAAATTCTTATGACTATGAATCTTTTCTTGTACGTGTAAGTGAAATATAGCTCCTCATCTCAAAAGTAGCAAAGAAACATCCTCTCTCAACAAGGTAACTCTAATAACCCGGTCTGGCAACTCTTTCCTCGAGGAGCGGGGATATTCCCCTCTAAGTTCAAGTACAACCAGCTCAAGAAGAGGGGATGGAGAAGAGAATGGATGGTAACCAGTGTAGTTACCTATCCTTGGATACATGACCAGTGCAGCCATGTCACCCGCTGCAAACTCACAAATGTATGACTTTGAAGCTCTTATTCTTTTTTTTGTATATACACTCCGACAGGCATTTTATTTTTCTATCAGGCATGTCCACTTTTGGAGATTTTGCATTTTTTTTCTTTTTTTTGACAATATATACAAGGTGCAACATGTACATAAGGAGTTTTTCCTCTTGAGCCAGTAGACTATCCCTCTTTTGAAGTATTATTGCAACCCCACAGCTCCTGTCTTTAGACCTCAACATCACCAGACTAGGTTGAGACACACTTCCCTCCCTTGAGGAGGATGAGAGGTTCCGCCTAGATGTACTACCCTCGTATGCTACCCCAAGTCAAAAGATTCTGCCCCCTCACTACCTCATCCATGAAGAGCTACGTGTAAAGTGCATTGTCCAAGGTAAGCCACGGTCTGAAAGAATCATGCGTGTGTTGTTAAATATTCTACTGAGACTAATCAAGATGACATGTGAACATAGTCTTATGGACTCAAAGAATTAAGTCTCTAGGACCTGAAAAGTCTTAACTCCGAGTCTTATAAGGTTCCTCTGAAATTAAGTGGATTAAGGTCCAACTAAGCTCCATTCTTCAAATTTATTCCAGACTTAGTCTAAATGTCAAAATCATCCTGAAAAATGCTCATGCAAATGCAAGAAAGTATGTACATGCAAGGAAAAGAAAACAAAATCTTTTTGTGAAATAATTTTCAAAATTTTGAATTTTTTATGGATTTTTGAAAAATGATGCACATGCAAAAGTTTTTTTCATGCAAATAGTTGGTAATATATACAAATATATTCAAGATTTTTTTTTTGAATGAGATACATATTTACACAAGAATGAGTTGATTATTTAACAAGAATAAGATGAAAAGATTTACAACTTGAGTAATTTATACAAGTATATACAGAGTTGGGTTTTTTTTATTTTTTATTTTATTCATTTTTTTTTATTTTTGTGATGCATATATTCCTCAATTTTATTTGAAAATAATTTTACAAAGAATTTTGAAAACTATAGTCCAAAATAATTTTTCACACGATTTTACAAACATTTACATACATTTGAAAACTATTTTGCAAACATTTTTCAAACAGTATATATAGATTTTTCAAATAATTTTCAACCATTTTTTCAAAATATTTGCAAATAGTTTTTACAAAATAATTTTATTTCACACAAAGAGAAAAAAATTTGCAATCCACACTATTTTTACAAAGGTTGAAAATATTTTTCAGATAGTTTTCAAATAGTTTTCAAAAGATTTTTCAAATAAATTTTCAAACTACTTTCAAAATATATTTCAAAATATTTTAACCTGATTTATTAATCAGTACATACAAAAAGAATTTTGAGGAAATATATGCATCTTTTTTATTAGTTAGTTAGTTTTTTAGTTTGTTTTTTTTAGTATTTACACGGTGTTTTAGTCATATTAAAAATATGAAAGTACGAGTTATGACTAAAGTATATATATACAATATATACGACACCCCCCCTATACTTATCTCGAACTATGTCCTCATAGTGATCAAAGAGCTGGAAAAAAAGACATTACTCGTGCTTTGTATAGAAAAGTGAAAAGAATAGTATACTACAACGACGAATAAAAGAAAATAAACAATAGAAGTCAGTGATCCCCCTATACTTAGGATCAAGTAATCCTAAGTATAGCAGACTGTACACAAAGAGAAGACCGAGGAGTAGAATGTACAGAGTCTCCCTCCCCTATACTTAGGGTAAAATATCCCTAAGTATAGGCAGCAAAACAGAGGTAAAAAGAATCAAAATAATAATCACAAGTCTGACACCCCCTATACTTAGGGTAAAGTACACCCTAAGTATAGCATAATCATAAGATAGAAATGGGGTGGTGATGAATCCACGATTCATCATCTTAATATCTTCATCTTAGCAAAATCCATGAGTAAAATCTCATATAAATGTCCATAAAATCAATAAACTAACAAAATATCTCTTGTAAATAAAACTCACTAATTACTGTATATTAGATTGTACAAAATAAATTACACATAAAAAGCTGCAAAAATAAAGGAGTTTTATACATGTAAATAGCCCAAAACTTCATGTATTTTTAATAATTTCATTTCAACTCCTTTTTACCTAATTCTTTCTCTAACTTGTTTATAAAAATGTATATAAAAATACAAAAATACAAAACAAATTTCATCTCAAATAAATGCTCCTAGATCTCAAAGAGAAAAAACCGTAAAGTCCAACTTCCAAGCTAAATTCCCGCTCCATATGAACTCCTGGAGGGACTACGAGGCTACGTTTAAGTCTGTCGGATCGAGAGGATCTAACGGACTATCGTCGTTGATGGCGTGGCCTCATCGGGGTCGTTGGATGGTCGCTGAGAGGAGACCATCCAACGCCAACTGTGCTTCGTCCTCGAGCATCGGCTGGCGGCGAGTTTGGAGCTCCGGTGAAGGAGCTCCTCCTCCGCCGCTCCATTCTGGGCACGGTGGACCTCCCCCGAGCTCAAATAGAGATCGTCGATGAAGCGGGAAACTCGGGGAAGCTTTAATTACTCATTGCCACTCTATTTTCACTAAAAATTCCATAAAAAATTTATAACTTGTCAAAAAATTCCAAAAAAAATACTGTAGTCTCCTGGCATCATGTTTTAGTTCCAGTAATTTTTTCATAATTTTTGCTTACTGTTTCTGTGATAAATTGCGAAAAAATCCATAAAAAGTGTACACTTTTCATTGTTGCGTTTTAAACCTAAAAAATACAAAAAAAATGTGTTTTGTGTTCCCCATTAGATTAGGACTTTAGGAAAAATATAATTTGGCTGAATTGGATTAATTTAATATTAAAATTAATTTGACCTTGTTGTATGCTTTCTTAGTGTCGTAATTCAACCGCATATTGCATTGGCATTTCTATTTGTATTAAAAAAATCTAAAAAAATACGCATTGGAAATCTAGACCTAAGTTTTTGAATTAAAACCTAAGTTGTTCCTTTTCCTCCCTGAGTTCGACCCCGGACTTGCCCGGGATATAAATTAAAGCCGAGACACTCTTCACGGAGATCTTCTCTCGATTCTGACTGAATCGCTAAGTACACGTATTACAACGTGACCTAATTAGCGACTCGTCAGATGTTAGACAAAAGAATGTGTGATATAGACATCTGGATCTATACAGTTGTGAGAGGAAGTGAAAATCAGGCATGAGATGCAAATGATGTGAGTCAAAAATCATATCTCATGTAAAATGAATCGGGGCAACATCGATGATGAGCGGAGCATGATCTAGATATGGCTTCAGGCGCTGATCTTAACTCGGAAGGTGAATTCTGATGACATCTCAGATATATCAATGCTGCCATTGTCATGCACCTTCCGGACCAAGTATGGTCCATTCCACTTGCTCTGCAACTTCCTTGGAAATAGCTTTAGCCAGACATCAAATAACCATACTTTCTGATTCGGTTCAAACTGCTTATGGCTGATGTGAGAATCATGCCATATCTTCACTCGCTCCTTATACTGTAGGCTACTCGAAAAGGTTGTATCTCTAAGTTCCTCCAAGGCTGCCAATTATGCCTTTATCTGATCTCCTACACTCTCTGGATCCAAAAATATCTCAGTAATAGCCCATAGTGACTTATGCTTCAGCTCAACTGGTAAGTGGCATGGCTTGTCATAAACGAGTCGGAATGGAGATGTACCCAATGGAGTCTTGAAGGATGTTCGATATGCCCACAAGACCGAGTCCAAAAGCTGTGACCAATCCTTTCGGTCTGGGCGGACTACCTTCTGCAATATAGTCTTAATCTCCCTGTTAGAAACCTCAGCAAGACCATTTGTCTGTGGATGATAAGGAGTGGCAACTCTATGATCTATGTTGAACTCGTTAGCAAGGGCCCTTACTTTGTCATTGATAAAATGAGTCCCCCCGTCTGATATCAACACTCTAGGTACCCCGAACCGTGAAATGATATTTTTCCTCAAGAATTTGCATACGGTATTAGCATCTGCGGTTCGAGCGGGTATGGCCTCAACCCAACAACTCACATAATCTACAGCAAGCAAGATATACTCAAATCCCTGACTCTTAGGAAATGGACCCATGAAATCGATGCCCCATGCGTCAAAAACCTCACAGAAATGAATGAGCTGCATCGGCATCATATCTCTCTGTCCACAAGTGCCCATTTTCTGACAGTCAATACACCTCTTCACGAATTCATCTGAATCCTTAAAGAGGGTAGGCCACCAAAGGCCGGATTGAAGCACCTTCTGTGTTTTCCGTCTCCCAGAATGATGTCCTCCTGCCTCAAGCTTATGGCAATAGGTGAGGACACTATGTTGCTCTTCTTGAGGAATACACCGTCTCCAGATGGTATCCCCTCCTTCATGATAAAGAGTGGAATTCTCCCAATGGTACGACTTTGCCTTTGCAAGAAAGGTCTCAAGTCGTTGTATGGGCCAATCTTGTGGAACTTTCTTCGTGACAAGATAATTCACAATATCGACATACCATGGAAGTGAGGTGATTGCAACGATCGCCTCATCTAGAAATGTCTCTGTAATAGGTGTAATCTGATCTGAATCCTCAAAGTTCTCTAAACGGGAGAGGTGATCCGCCACAACATTTTTGACTTTAGGTTTATCCTTAATCTCTATATCAAACTCCTGGAGTAGAAGGATCCATCTGGTCAATATGGCTTTGGCTTCCTTCTTTGCCACTAAGTATCGGATAGCGGTGCTGATGCCGCTGACGATGTTGATGACGGTGGTGCTGACGCCACCAAGGATGATGATCCAGTTGGCGGCACTGAGGCCGTCATTTCTCCAGATGCAGTTGGTGGCACTGATGCCACTATTAGATAAGATGCTGAGCCAGAGCGCAGTGCTAATGCCGCAAAGACAGATGCCGTGGGTGGTGATGATGCCACCATTTCTAGTCCAGTTGTGTTTCCTCCTATATATGTATCTCAGGACATTATCAAAAATAAAAAAAAATGATGGGGTGGCCTGGCCCGCGCGGATCGGGCGGTCTGGCCCACGCGGATGGCGCGGCAGCGGAGGAAGGGCGGTCCTGCGGAGCTGGAGGGGTGCGGGGTCGCGGGGCGACGCCGGCGTGATGGAGGGCCGGCGGAAGGCGAGCGGGGCTGGCCTAAGCCGGGCGCCACCGCGTGGAGGAGGGATGGCCTGGTTGCGGTGGCCGGCGATTAGCGCTAGATGTCAGCGAGGGTGACGGGCGGAGGGTGTGCACAGGGGGCGTCGGGGCGCGTCTGGACCGTTGCTGCAATTTTTTTATTTTTTTTATTTTTTTTCTTTATCTTGTACTGCAGATATATAAAATAAAAATTTTTATTTATTTTTGATATATATAAACAGGCAATGAAAGATTTTTTTTGCTTTTAAAAATCTATAAACAGAAATAATAAAAGTCTCTTTTTTTTATATAATTTTTTTATTATTATGGTTTATCCTACAAAACAGATGTTAGAAGAAAAATAAATATTTTAAAATTTTTGTTTAATTTCTCCTGCAACACAAAGGTTTGATAGAAAATACAACAAAAATTTTATTTCGTTTTTTTTAATTTTCTTGCAACAAAAGATGTTAGAGATAAAAACAACAATTATTATTATTTATTTATGTTATTTGTTCCTGCAAAAACAAACATTAGAGAAACAGGAAAAATAATTTTTTCTTGTTTTTTTATTTATACACAAAAATGGGATGTGTGAATGGGCGGGTCTTGTCGAGATGGAAGAGAGATTCGTGGCCCCGGTCACCGTGCGTGACCGGAGGTGGAAGATCGCGTGAGGTAGAACGTGAATATGTAGGGATCGGAAAATGAGATGCAAATCGATGGCGGATCGAAAAAATGTACGGTGAAGATTTTTCAGATTTTTTTTTAATCTAAAGACTAATAAAATGAGATTAAAAACTAAATCTACGATTACCTAGAGAAAAAAACAGGGAATAAAATGGATCTCACCTCAGGATTCGGACATGCCATGATGGCCTCGACAAGGACCGACACACTGTCACCGGACGGCTCGGAGGCTAGGCACCCTTCTACAACAAGAAACCACTCGGAGATCGGGCTCCTCTCCGCCAAAGATCGATCAAGTGTGAATGAGGGAGGAAGGAGCTAATAAAAAGAGAAGGAAAACAAAAGAGGAAGGTCTATACAAACAAGGAAAGTGATTATTGGTTAATTAAATAATATAATTAAATAAATAAAATAATTAATTATTTAATTACGAAATTCAGAATTAAATTAATTAAATAAATTAAATAATTAATGAAATCAATTAACCACCATAATGGTGGCCATATAAGGCATAGAATAAAATCCTATATATATGGTAAGTGTATAAAATCAATTAATTCACATAAATCCACTAAATCAAATAATTAAATATGAAATTCAGAATTGAATTAAATTAATTAATTAATGTTAGATAATTAAATTTTTTGATGATTTTTATTTAAGGAAGTTAGTTGTATACACATATTATACGCATATAATACAATGTACAAAGGTACAAATAAGGAAATAATTTTTATAAAAGATTTTTTGAATTTTTAATTTATTTTATTTTATTTTTAATAAAAATAATATTTACAATATACATTATGTATAAAAAGAAAATATAAATAAATATGTACAGCAAGTATATGGGAAAATTGCAAAAAATACCCCAGAAAATCGACTTTTCAACTGTAACTCCACAAATTATGAAACCACAACCATTTGAAAGATAATTTAATTTAGAGTATGATGGAAGTGAGTTTGGTTCGATTTGAGCTCGTATGGAGCCGGAATTTATGTTTCAATTATCGCTTTGCGGCTTTTTCTTGGTGTAATTATTTGCAATATACACACTATTTTATTTTACACTTATTTTCATTATTTACAACACAATTTTATTTACAACTTTTATTTACAAAAGTAATTAGTTTGAGGTCAAATTATGTACAAATAAAATAATAGAAGTTTTGTACAAATATACAGGAAAAATCTTTACAAAGTATTTTTGGTTTTTCTGACAGAAGACCCTATCTCCCCCTACTTTATTCCTGGTCGATCAGGTCAAGTCTTGACCTTCTCTTGGGGTTCGGGTCGGTCTGTATTTATTGCATAAATCCATCTTTTTCTTTTTCTTTTCTTCTTTATTCTTTTATTTATGTACAAAAAGTGTTAAAATGCAATTTTAACAAATGCATGCAAAATGATAATTTTATGGAATTAGTGGTATTTACAGGTGTTTGACTAAGAAAAAGAGGCTAAAATAAAAGAATAGAGGCGATGAATCGTGGATTCATCAAGTGACTTGGATATTGAGATCACATCTCAAATCTAGGTTTCAGGGACCTCTCATAGATGCTTGATTAAATCAAAATCATAGATCTAATCTTCTCATTGCATCTAAATCACATTCATATTAATGTCCAATATTTGAGCTACGATTAGATTACTTCTCTACTGAGAGGAGTCACTAAAATCCAAACATGTTTCATCACTCCCTCGGAATGGAAGCATCATGGTTATACAATCGTTTATGATTACACCACCCTCGAGTAATTCTAATACCCGTACATCCTGCAAATTGGAAGACCTTGAATAAACCTGAAGTTTTGGATCTCTTTGAGACTGCCTTCTTTAGGGTTTTATCATTAAGTTTCTCAATCGCTCATTGGGAGTTGGTATCAATCATATGCTTTCCAAAAGCATATATCATATCTACAAATTGATGTCATGCTTCCAAAGTAAGACGATCATGCATGGAATTTGATGGGTCCCAATACCTCATGAGGGAGCACATGCCTTCCGATTAACTAGTGAACATGTATGATCCCTTTGAGAGATCGTATTACTCATATGCCCTTCCTTGTATGCATACCAGCTTGCCAGTGTATAGACCTTGATTAGATCATCAACCTATCGATCTTCCAAATGTACATACTCAAACATATAGTAACACACCTGTCTCCAGTTAGTGGATGAGTGCCTATATCGTGACAGTATACGACATAGGTCTTGGTTATCTTGGTCTTGTTGCATCAACTCTTTGACCTAACTTATCTAACACCTCTGAATCTTTATCCCCATGCAGAGGACATACATTAAGAGGTCGGTTAGATATCAGCCTATAAAAAAGAATTATCGTCTTCCTTTCAGGCTGGAGATCTTCTCTCAACAATCAGTTGACGGTGCAAAAGTTGACGGTGCTTGATGAATCCTCAATCTAACACTTTAGATATCATCCAATCACCGGCCTCTATGATTCAACATTTGAATCAATAGTTGTATGATCATTAAGATGATCATGGCACATAATCCTAATTGTTCCAAGGGACCTATAATGCAAGTTAGTATTCTTTATTTCAAATTAGAGAATGATTTGAAATAACATTTATTGCATAATGGCTCGTTGTGAGCTCCCATGTCCAACAATCTCCCACTAGCCCAAAGATCCATTAATAGGCCGGTATCGGCGATATATCGTCTTTATATCGGTTTAGATAGGGTATGAGTTTCGATATAACCTAGTATATCCTTTTACAGGGATATTGGCGATATATCGTCGATATCGCCATATCGGCTCATATTGGTCAAAAATGATTGGATTTCTTATAAAAAATCATAGATATCGATCGATATCGTCGATGTTTCACCGATATCTCTATATACCAATGCTATTATTCATGCAAGATTGATTCCACTACTTATCTAGCTACATCCAGTATTAAAACACATATCTAGCTACACCTAGTATTAAAACACACAATGGTTTATATATTTTGTTTCAGTTCATGCAAGAATTGGTTCCACTACTTATCTAGTTACATGCAGCGAGACTCCCGTACTGGTAGGGTATGGTGCAACAGGAGGGTGCATACAATAGTTCTTCAACTTGGTGTATATTTACAAGTTATTTCATGTTGTAAGAATTTGAATGAAATCCATTTCCAATATCTATAAATAGGGATGCAAACGGTTATGGATATATCCGTATCCGATCCGTCATCGTATCCGTTTTATACAAATTTTGACATTTGTATCCGTATCCGTTTTAAAATGGATACGGATATGGATATCATTTTGATATCCGCAAATATCTGTATCCGTATATCCGTTTTGTATATAAATATAGTCATAGATTTATTTTTAGCCATGTTTAACACAATTCTATACCTTATTTTACCATATCTGTATAATTTTTATAATACAAACACATTTAGTAAATTTATATCATGTGTTTTCTATCCAATTTGTATGTATTAAGTCAATTCTATGGAGTATTTCTAACATTACTCGTATGTGATCAGTATCCGTTTTACATCTGTAACTGTTTTTTAAGGATATGGTAAGATAGTTTAATATCCGTCAATATCCGTATCTGCATCCGTATTCGTATTAAAAAACAGATAAGGATACGGTAATACCTTTATCCGTATCTGTATCCGACCGTTTGCATCCCTATCTATAAGTCAATTCTTCAAAAAAAATATCTATAAGTAAAGAATCAAACATTAATATCGATATATTCAAAATGGTCGATATATGCGATATAAGCTTCATAGATGATCGTTATGTGTGATCTAAGAGTATATTTGTAAGTTATTTAGTGATCTAAGAACTTGGATGAACTCCATTTTCAATATACATAGGTCAACAACTAACAGTACCTGCAATATATTCGATATGACCGATATTTGCAATATAAGGATCATAGTCTTCACAAATGATCTATATGTGACATCTAAGTGTATATTTGTAAGTTATTTAATGTTATAAGAACTTGAATGTAATCCATTTCTAATATCTACAGGTCAGGAATAAACATTAACAGTGATATGTTTGCTATGACCGATATGTGCGATATATGGGCTATAAATGACTGATATGTGTAGCATAAGTGTGTATTTGTAGGTTATTTGTTGTTTTAATATCTTGGATGATCTTAATTTCTGAAAAAAAACGATAAAAATGGCTTTTTGAGCCATTTCTGGCATTTCCATCAATATCGTCAATATATCGATGATATATCCCGATATATCCATTTCCGGATGGACCGAAACAATATTGATATCGATACGACCTTCCTTGTTAATAGGCTAATCTTTAAACCAACAGTCATGTGCTAATCGTAAGCTATTTAGAAAAATAGCTTCGTAAGCTGACTAGTCACTTTGTTCCCGAGAGGTTACGCCAAGTCCGGTACTTACATATCTCCTAGTAACAGTGCTCGCATCCAATGTGAATGTTGCATCTTATGCAACCAATACTCAATTTTGTTAAAGAAATTATAGTGCATTTGATACTACAATTCAATAATTGTTACAACCAGTGTGTAATTTTTATTATCCTTATCAAAATACCCTTATTGCATAAGATCCTTATCTCCTGCGATTAAGACCTAGTCTCAAGTCTTATAAAGCATATGTTGTTAAGACCTTTTAAATTATTATCTATCAAGTCTTAAGTTCTTGAATATAATACTTTGAGATCATTATCTCAAAAATTTGTCATCTTTAAAGATATCGTTATTACTGCAATTAAGTTTTTTACCTTCATAATAGGATTAATAATAGTTTACTACTCCCACTACACGATAGACATCTGGCTTTTGTACACATCTAGCACATACCAGGCTTCTAGTATCGGATGCACAAGGTCAAGCGGCTTTAGCACTTCCTTAACTCTTTGAGGTGTTATCCCTTCAGATAGGGCAGTACCATATCTTAAGGGAAAGAAGTTTTCCTTAGAGTTTTTACAAAAATGAAATATGTCCAAAGTGTACCACTAATGTGATTGTCTCAATACCCTTTTCTTTTTGCTTCCGAACAACATTAGAACTAAGATCTCAGAGGTATCCTTGAAATCTTTCATCTCAAGGTATGGAGCAACCAGATTGTAAAACACTTATTATCATTCTTATATCATTCCAAATGATTAGAATATTATTTACATTTAGCACGATGAACACAATGACACTCCCACTAAGCTTCACATTGTTCACCAAGATTTTGTATGAAATTATAACCTTTATAACTTATCAAATCTGATGTTTCAGTTACAAGAAATTTATCTGAGCCCATAGATAGAGTTCTTCAGTTTTCACACCTTGCCTTCCTCAACTATGAATCCATGGGGCTACTTCATATTAATATCCTCAGTGAGGAATTTAGAGGAATGCAATCTTGACTTCCATCTTGTAGATGTCATAGTCAAGTTGTGTACCTATAGTTAGCAATATTCTGATGGGTTTAAGCAAGGTCACTGAATAGCAAGTCTCATCGCAAGCGATGCATTCTCTTCGTGTGTATCTTATGGATACAAGCTGTTCTTTTAAGTTCTCTACCTTCTCATCAGGTTCCCTCTTTCTCTTGAAGATCCATTACACTTAACGGGTCACCCCTTATAGGTGGATCATCGAGGGTCCATATACAACACTTGTATATGAAGTCTACTTTAGACTTTATTGCTAACATCCATCTTTTCTTTCCATGTTATGATCCTCAGAAGCTTCATCATAAGAAGTTAAATCACTGTCAAACTTATCTGACACATGGAATCCATATCCTTTAGGTAGTCTTACCATCCTCAAACTAATTTAAAGAGGTATGAGAGTTTCATCTTTAATTGTTCTTTTAATTTCCAATTCCAGGAGCATCATTATCTTCTCCAGATTCAGTGTGTTCCTTTACTTCATTTTCATCTTGATTCTCAAGAAAGTTATCCTCTTTGGATCATATTCTTAGAGATGAAATCTTTTAAGAATCTCAAGGTCATAAAGTAGGTATTCAATACCATCCTTTATGTTCCTAATGGAGTATCACTCCCTGGTGTTAGATTCCAGCTTACTTGCATCCATGACATGGTTATGGACCAAGCAACCCTAAATCCTCAAGTGTTCAACACTAGGCTAGGTTCCATACCATAGCTTATGAGGGTTTTTGGGTTCAGATTTGCATGAAGTCTTCTTAAGGATATATAGTGTAGTCTCTACTATATATACATGGAAACTAAGAGGTAATTATGCTAAGATCCATCATTGATCAAATCATGTCACGCATGATCCAATTGCATCTCCCTGCAACTTTATTGAGTTTAGGTGCATTAGGAGGAGTGAGATAGGAATGATATTCTTTTCTCCATAAGATATTCCTTGAATTCATCTAATAGGTACTTGCTACCTTGAATAGATCAAATTTATTTCATCTTCCTTCAAACTTTGGTTCCAAACCAAAATTGTGAAATCTTTAAACATTTCAAAGGTTTCTAAGGTGAAGAACAGAGATCTCATATGACAAATAAGCATTAATTGATATCACATATCATTGTTGTTTATTATGATATAGGTGATCCACACGCATCAATATGTATGAGTTCTTGAAAACCATGGCATCTTGCACCATTCCTAGAGAAGGGTGCATTGGATATTTTACTTTGAATACATTACTCATAACTATGTAAGTTTTGAATCTTTAGACAATCTAAAGTTCAATCTTTTAATAGTATATTTATCTTATCAATAAACTTATATCCAATGCTTGATACTAGATCATTATTAAATGATATTCAACCTCCTTTTGATCTTTTAAGGTTTAATTTCAGTTTTTAGAAATATTAATAAACCATTCATTAATTTTCTACTTTAGTAGAGTCCTCTAGATGTTAGATTACTATCTGAAATATATCCATCATAACTCCTTATGATAGGTCTATTCCAGAATGCATGCTTATTTCCAAAATTTAGAAATAAATAATGAGTGTATTCTAATATCCAGGTCATAGAGACATTCTCTAAGACTAAGGGCTCTCCACTGAAAATATGTAGTCTATCTATCCAATGGAGATTATTGCAACAATTGCATCAACATCCATGTGGATGGCTATTAAACCTTAAGATGAAATTTTCTAGTCTTCTAAAACATATGCAACCAATTGCAAGTATTATTACAAGAATGAGATACAATTATTAGACTTTGATCTTATCTAATAAGAAAGTCAATTCAATGATTATATGTAGATGTATAATATAATGATGTATTATCTCAGTCCTTCTCTAAGGATCCTAGATAGTCTAGATAGTCATACTATCAATACATCAGCTTGTTGCAGTATTAGCATTCATTCAATTCTTTGGATGTCACATGTGTGGAAATCATAGAAGTACAGTCAACTTTTTGACTTTCCTTCTCACTTGGGTTAGACCCGTGCTTCCACTGTGCTTCATTCATCTATAAACAACCATTATTTAAGATAAAAGATCTCTTGTGTTGAACTCAAAAGATTGTAATATAAGAGTATTTCAACATTTAAGCATGTTTCATTCAACTCATACAATATGAATATTATGAAGCTTCATGAATTACCTGAGTATAGATAGTAGGATGATGACAATCATCGTATCTTCTTCCATCTAAGCTCTTAAAAAACTTCGGTTCAGGCAGGTACTTAAACATTTTGAGTATATCATCTCTTCTCAAGCCACAATTCTACATAATGCAGTGAACCATGTCATTCATGATTAAATATCGAGAGAACATATGTATGCCAAAACATCTTCTTAGGTTTAATAAGGATTTTCGATAATTACGATCACCATCGACATGATACTTTCAAAGCACATTCGATGAGAGATCAAGACTATAGAGACATGCAAACCCAATATTGTTGTCCTATTGCCTATTTAATTGTCATTCCTCATTATTTCGAGGAAACTTGCACATTGAAATCACATTCATTATGTGTCCAACTTAGGGATGAAAACGGATCGGATACAGACCGGATATGCCTATTTCCCATATCCATATTCACTTTATCTCGATCGAATACGAATATGGATATGGATATGATTCGAATATGCATTAAGGAAACCATATCCTTAAAAATATGGATACGAATTCGAATCAGATATTTCTTAAATCCGAATACAGATCGAATAAAGAGATAATCCAAATATGAATCGAATAAAGAGTAAAATCCAAAAATGGATCCAATAAACATGGAATCCGAATAATCAAATAAAAACTACATACGAATACGAATTTAATTTTTTTATCAAAGTGCATAATGATTTCAAAAAAATGGAAATGAAAAATAAGTTGTATCATGACAAAAGGGAGTGTCAAGGTGACATGCATTCTTGACCAGAAGTAAAAAGATAAAGAGGGTTTCGTAACTTTTGTTCATGTTCATCGCCAAACAAACAAAAGTTTATTATATCATTAATATATTACATTTTATAATGTATAATATTAATATAATAACACATGATTGTGGCTTATATTATATTAATTAATTAATTAAATAATATAAATATTGTATTCGGATATTTAGATCCGAATCTGAATATTCAAGCCATTACTATATCCGTATCCAGAAAAGTTTTACAACACATATCCATATTTGATATGTATTCGATTAATATTCGGATACAGATATTTGTATCCGATAAATTTTTGAATACGGTAAGCGGATAATTGGATATATACGTATCCGTTTTCATCCATAGTCCAATTGTAAGTACAATATCTTGATCATGGATATAGTCCATGGTATTTTACTAGTTATTATTGAGTATAGATTTGAGTGGGTTTAATGTAGGTTATCTGAAATAAGAAAATATGCATAAATACATATTTTACTTTGATTGAGGATTTTATATCAAAGTTATCTTGCATTGTCAACTCGGAAAGTTCATTCCCTTGTTCACTTTCAAAGTAAGAGATATACTTACCATTATATTTCAAGCAAGATCTGGGATCTTCTTCTTACCTTTGTTACATCCCAATAATAAGAGAACTTGTATCTCCGATAAAAAGAAGTGGGAACTCATTCTGCCTTACAAGTCCAACTTGAATTTCCTAATTCGATCTTTAACACTCGAGCCCACCTCCCCTAAAGTAATGTTGGCATGTTAATAGAACCAACCATCAGCAAGAACAGCGCTCGCTATGAACAATACAATATCGCCCCAATAATATGATGACACGATATTGAGGGTCACTACGCATACGACCTTACTCTTTCGAGAAGAAAAGAGCATGATCCGTGTACGCTAGTATGTATGAGTTGTCACTTCAGAGGCATCTCCTACATACAATTCATGGCGACAGAACCCTTCGCCTTGACAGGAGACCATGAATGCTACTTATATGATCCTCCATATCATGTTCAAATTTTAATTAATTATTATGAATCATATATACATAATTAATTCTTCTCAGGGAAATTCAACTCTATTCATAATAGAGTGTTTAATTGGATCTAATTTATTTAATCATATTCAATCAATTATCAATTCAATTGAATCAAACAACAAAATAATTAGGGCTATCTTGATATTACTATATAGTATACACCCTCATAAGTACTTATTAATTTTATATTTTAATAATTAAAGTATAACTTGACTTACTCATATTATTCATTCCTCAAAAATAGATCTGGTAAGTACACTCGAGTTATGCTGGGAGGGAGCACTTCCTTGACATGCAATGTGCTAATTAGTAAACCAAGCCAGCATACCTGAACTAGATACCTTCACCATTCCGATTAAGAACAATGAAAAAATAATGCTAATGTACTTGTGGTTTTAACGATCAACTTTGATGACCAGCATTATATTATATATAGTAATCACTCGAAGATTTAGGCATTTTTAAAATAATTTTGAGGGTCCTAAATTTCTAGACATATCAAATAAATATGTTCTTAGTTTTGCATGTAAAATTTGTCCTATAACTATTGTAGGATAAACTAGAGTTTTCATGAAACATGCATTCAATGAACAATGATGATTAATCAATTAATTTCATAAATATTAGACATCAAATTATTAATGCAAATTCATAATTTCTATGATTTTCATTGAAAGATAAATACATTAAGCACATAGATTTGATGATTTAATCATCATCCGTCTCATCTCCACTAAATATGGAATATTTATAGCAAACAGATTCGGAATCGTGTGAAATAAATTCGAACGATTTGCTGGTTTGATTCTCTACTTAATCCAAGTGTTTATTTTATATTTCATGATGGGAAAACAAAAGCAAAATTATTTTCTTATAGATCCGTAAATACAGGCAAAAATAATATCGTGATGGGAACTTTTCGAATTCCATTCATGCTCTTTTGGTACCAACAAAAGGCTACTGCTTTTTGAGACATATTTAGACTTTTAAAATCCATTTTAATAATAAAAAAACATGCCTAAATAATGCATAAACATTAGCTTTTTATTTTAGCGAAAAACCATCGAAACTTGCATCCAATGCAAACGAGTCCACATGCATCTAATTTACAAAACCTTGTTCACCTAGGGTTTTTAATCATATCCAAGACCATAAATGTGTATTTGATACCACTTGAATGTTATGGGAAAAACCTTAAGTACATCACGGAAGCATAAAGATCGCATCGTATACGATCGGGATCGACTAGTCGTACTAGTTGCTCGAGGGCAACAAAATTATTTTTTTAAAAATGATGAAATCACATGATCTGAGAACATTTCTCAAATTGTTTCATCTAAACCACAAAGTAGATATAGGAATACCTCTTGAAGCATGGTTACGAGCGAAGTCTCTAAATGAAGATACCACATATATCAAATCCGACCCGATGGAGAAAACACTTGCGAGCGCGTTGATGAAACGTGTCCTTCTCACAATCCAAGATGTGAATCCAAGCGACGGATCTCCTGATTTCGTCATATGAAATCTGAAGTCTTCTTCGCATTCAAGAATCGCTAAGGAAGAAAAAGACCAACGAGCGATCGAAGCGGCAGTACGATGATGTAGCGATGACGGTGATCCTCATCAGGTCACAAAGTGAATGGCCACTTCGAGAGAGAGGGCATATATGATGATGAGAGAGAGCTTATGAATTCTATTTTGTAAAGGAAGAGTTAGGGTTGCCTCTTCTTTTATAATATTTTGAGAGTCCATGATCTCAATCCATGGACAGCATAAATCGAATGGTTCATTGATTTGTGTTTCTTTTAATGGACATGATCTTTTATAAAAATACAAAACAATTAATTTAATTAAATATATATTGAATAAATCATCATTATATATTAATTCAACTAATTCAATATACCATGAAGGATTGGGAAGGAGGCAAGCCTCCTTCCAATTAAGGGGGACGGCCACCTTGACCCCTGAATCAAGAATAGTCGTCCAACCTCCTAATATGGAAGAGAGGCTCCTCATTCCTATTATAATATCTTATATAATCATTCATTATTTATAATAACTTCTATTGTAAATTATTTCACAAAAATAATTCCAAATTATTTTGTGAAATATCAATCATGTCATGAGAAATTTGTGAATCATGTTCACACACCCAAAATAAAATGCAAATTACATTTTCAATTAATTATCCAATGTGAATCCAAATCACATAAACATTTAAAATGTAAATTCTATTTACAAATAGCTCTATCTAATATATTATAATCATATTTTAATATATGATTAATATAGATAGTGCTATTCACATTATTCATATCCATGATATTAAATCATATTTAAATATTAGAACATCATTCTCATGCATCAAATATTATAAATCAAATTCACATTATTCATGATAATTAAATCACATTTGATTATCCATTTCTTAATGCTTGGATACATATTTATCAATGGCATTATTCTTGAACTCTTTCAAGAATAATGCGTTTTATCCAAGGATACTTGGAGATAAGGATAGGGTAATTGTACGTTCCACGTATAGTGACTTGGATATTGAGATCACATCTCAAAACCAGATCTTGGGGACCTCTCATAGAAATTAATCTTCTCATTGTATATGAATCACAGTCTGATCAATGTCCAATACTTGGACTAAGATCGTATTTCTCTACTGAGAGGAGTCACTAAAATCCAGACATGTTTCATCACTCCCTCGGAATGGAAGCTTCATAATTATACAATCATTTATGATTACATCATCCTCGAGTATTCCTAATACTCGTACATCATGCATACTGGAAGATCTAGAATAAACTTAAAGTTTTAGATCTTATTTAGATTGTATTCTTTAGGATTGTATCATTAAGTTTCTCATTTGTTCATTAGGAGTTGGTATCGACATATACTTTCCAAAAGCAAATATCATACCTGGGTATTGTTCATATACTTTCCTAAAGCATATATCAAACCTACAAATTTAGTCAAGCTTCCAAAGAGAGATGACCATGCACATAATTTGATTCCAATATCTCATGAGTGAGCTCATGTCTTGTGGTTCAGTAATGAACATGTATGATCCCTTTGAGAGATCGTATTACTCATATGCCCCTGTATGCACACCGGTTCATCGTTGTATAGACCTTGATTATATCATCAACCTATCGGTATGCCAAATATACATATTCAAACATATAGCAATATATCCATCTCCAGTCAGAGTATGTGTGCCTATATCATGACAGTATACAACATAGGTCTTGTTAATCTCGGCCTCATTAAGTCAACTCTTTGACCTAACTTATCTAACACCTCTGAATATTTATTCCTATGCAGAGGACTTGGATCAAGAGGTCGGTTAGATATTAGCCTATACAGAAGAATTCTCATCTTCCTCTCAGGTTGGAGATCCTCTCTCAATAATCATTTAACGGTGTTTGATGGGTCATCAATTTAACTCTTTAGATATCATCCAACCACCAGTCTCTATGATTCAACAATGAATCAACAGGTGTATGATCATTAAGATGATCATGGTACATAACTCTAATTGTAGTAAGGAACATATAATTCAAATTAGTTATTCTTTATTTCAGATCAGGGAATGATTTGTAATAACATTTATTGCATAATGGCTCGATGTGGGCTCGTATGTCCAACAATGTGTGCGTCCATCTTAGCACCAAAAGTCTCCAGCTCCGAAAGGTAACCAAACATTTTGATCACATGCTCTCGGACCGAAGTCCCTTCCAGCATTTTGCAACGAATAAGTTCTTTCATGGTATCATAGAATTGTGTGCAGTTTACATCATCGAGCATCTCTTTTTGATTATGCATTATATCCTGGTAGGAGTCCATCTCCACGTGTTGCTTCTGCAGCACATTAGATAAGGATTCTAGAATATAACACCGAACCAATGTATGATCTTCATCGTACTTTTCATTGAACTTAGTTTTTTCTGGTGTGGTAGGGTTTTCATACTTGTCCTTAGATATCACTTAAGAAATGTGGTCTACAGAAAGGACAAGATCCAAATTACGGATCCAATCCGAGTAATCTGGTTCGGTCAATTGATTGACCTCCAGGAGCTTGGAGAGTGGGTTCAAGGATTTCATTGTCTGAAACTAAGAGTAAGGTTGTATATATAGTGACCCCAATATCAGTTCCTCATATTATTGGGATGATATCATATTACGCATAACAAGTTATAATCATGTTGACGGTTGGTTCAATTAATGACGGATCAACATCACCATAGGGGTTGTGGGCTCGGATGTTAAAAATCGAATTGGGAAATGCAAGTTAGACTTGAAAGGTAGAATGTATTCCCACTTCTTTTTATCTGAGTTACAGTTTCTCATATTATAAGATGTAACAAAAATAGAAAAAGAGATCCCATATCTTGCTAGAGATATAATGGTGAGTACATTTCTTGCATTGAAAGTGATTGAGGGAATGAACTTTCAGAGTTGAAAAGATAAAAATAATTTAATTAAAAATCCTTAATAAAATAATTAATCTTTGAATATATAGTTATTTATATATTTTAATATAGTGCATTCTTAATTTCAGCTAGTGAATTCCTTGAACCCTCAATAGGAGTTACCATTAGCTAATTATTACATTATTTATCAATATTTTGTTAGAATGTCATAATGAAAAAGACAATTCCATTATTCTGATCCTAATTCCAATAGTTCGTTTTGGTATCTTCTATTCTATGATTTTGCGGGGGACCACCCTAGACCCGTATTTCTATTCTCCCAAATTTGATCTTAGATCTACTCGATGCGATGCTGAGGATCATTTGATTTTCTTCTTTCCCATACAAAACAACCGAAAAAAAGAGAAGAAACTGCATTTTCTTCATTTTCCCCACTGGAATGACAAGGAAGAAAGGATTCATTTCTATCAATAGGCCCGCTAAAGACCGTCTTCCTTTCACCATAGCCCGCGTAAAGCCATACGACTGTGCTACTTCTAAGAAGGGAAAAAAGCTTTTTTAGCCATTAGTCCTCACTCCACTGTTGACTATGATCAAGAAATCCATTTAGGCGGGCAATCAAGTATGCGAGAGACTCTCAGTTAACTGCCTTCTCAATATCTTAGTTAATGACGACTGCAAGAGTCTCGCCAAGGCCCTCAATCTTTTCTGGGGACAGGAAGAGAGTGTGATCAATAGACTCTTGGAGGTCAATTAATTGACCGAACCAAAATACTCGGATTGGATCTGTAATTTGGATTTTGTCCTTTCTGTAGATCGCATTTCCTACCTTATGTCTAAAGACAAGTATGCATACCCTTCCACACTGGAAAAAATCAAGTTCAATGAAAAGTATGATGAAGATCATATATTGGCTCAGTGTTATATTTTGATATCCTTATCTAATGTGTTGCAGAAGAAGCATGTGGAGATGGACTCCTGCCAGGATATAATGCATAATCTGAAATAGATGTTTGGTGATGTAAACTGCACATAGCGTTATAATGTCATGAAAGAAATTACTCACTACAAAATGCAGGAAGGGACTTTGGTTCGAGAACATGTGATCAAAAATGTTTGGTTACCTCTCGGATCTGGAGACTCTTGGGTTTGAGATGGACATAGACATGCAATCCGACATAGGTCTTTCACCAATTATGCGATATTGTACCACATGAATAAAATGAGGTTACCACACTAAACTAATGGCTTCATTAAAGTCTGCAGAAGGCGTAATGACGAAAGAGAATCCCTCTGGCAGTGCAATAGTTGCACACGTCAAAGGAAAGCACGGTCGAAAGCGAGGGTCTCGGAAGGATCCGACACAGAAGAAAAAGAAGAGTCAAGGTGTTGGCTCATCTTCTAATGCTTCCATACTAATAACATCAAAGAAAACTGATGTTTCTCATCACTACAAGAAGCAGGGGCAATGGAAGCGTAATTTTCCAGAGTACCTTAAATATGCAGATAAAGGTAAAGCTCCAGCAGGTATAAATTCTGCTTTCATCATTGAAACCAATTTTCTCGTATGATGAGAAGGTAGTTGGATTAGCAATTCTGGTACTTCTGTTCATGTTTACAATTTGTTGCATCTATTTCAGAAAACTAGAAATATTAATGAAAGGGACATATTCATTCAGATAGGATCTGATGCAACTATTGCAGTAGTTGTCGTCGGTACATGTAGACTATCATTATCTAGTGGAAGAGTCCTAGTACTTAAATAATGTCTTTATATTCCGGATGTTAGAAGGAACCTTATATATGTATCTAAGTTAATTAGAAATGGATATTTATTTTTATTCTGTAATAAACTTATCATAAGTCATTATGATTAATATATTGTGGATGGTGTTCTAACTTTTGGTGGACTCTATGAATTGTGCATCGATGAAAATGTCATGAATTTTACTACTATTGATAAAAACTCTAAAAGAACCAGAGAGGATAGAAATCATTCAAATATAATTTGGCATCAAAAGCTTGGTCATTTATCTATTGATAGGATCAATAGATTGATAAAGGATGGACCCTTAGATTTTCTATAGGTCCAACCTTTGCCTACCTGTGAACATTGTATTTGTGGTAAAATGACTAAGATGCCTTTCCATAACAATATTACAAGATGTGAAGGTATTCTTAATCTTATACATATTGATGTATGCTCTCCCTTCAGCACCGCAACACGAAATTGATATCAATATTATTTGACGTTTATTGATGACCATTCGTGATACGGGTTTATCTTCCTCGTATGTCATAAATATGAAACTTTTGAAAAGTTCAAAGAGTTCATGGCTTTGGTTAAGAACCAAACTGATAGAAAGATTAAATGGATTCGATTTGACCAAGGCGGCGAGTGCCTCTCTGATGAATTTAAGGAATACCTCAAAGAGAGAGGAATTTGATTATCTAGGTAGAAATTTATGGCTTAATGCCCCCCAGTAAAAATCCATGGCTTTGTCCCTGCTTGGCAGTTTATGGGGTGGTATCGGGTAAGACAACGTAGCGGAGGAGGAGCTTGTAGATGATCTGGAGGTGGGGCCAGGTGAGGTCATAGTACAGATCCTTCTCTTTGAGATCGATCTCGTCGGTGGGGACATGGAAGATATTGGAGGAGACCATGAGGAGTAGGTTCTGTTGGAGGTTGTCGGGAAGGGGAGGGTGGGGCCGTTGGAGGTAGTCGACGAGCTCGAGGATGATTAGGCACTTGACCTCCTTCTCGTGGGAGGCCTTGAGCATGTCAGAGAAGTCGAGGGGAGAAGAAGCAGATTTGGAGTTTGTGGAGGAAGAGCTTGAGGCGATCCAAGGAGGGCACGTCGCAGAACGAGGGGAGAGGCTCCATCAACAGGGTGGTTGGGATTTGGATGGGGTCGGTGTTGGACATGCGAGCCCACAGCGAGCCATTATGCAATAAATGTCATTGCGAATATCATTCTCTGATCTGAAGTGAAGAATAAATAATTTACATAATAGGTCCCTTAGTACAATTAGGGTTATGTACCATGGCCATCTTAATAATCACATAGCTGTTGATTCAACTATTGAATCATAGAGATTGGTGCTTGGATGAATATCTAAAGGGTTAGATTGAGGACTCATCAAGCACCATCAAATGATTGTTAAGAGATGATCTCCAGTCTGAGTAGGAGATGGCAATTCTTTCTCACATAGGCTGATATCTGACCGACCTCTTGATGCAGATCCTATGCATAGGAATAGAGATTCGGAGGTGTTAGATTAGTTAGGTCAAAAAGTTGACTTAACGAGATTGAGATAACCAAAGTCCTATATCGTATGTTGTCACGATACAAGCACGCATCCTCTGACCGGAGACAGATGTGTTACTATATGTCTGAGTATGTACATTTGGCAGACCAATAGGTTGATGACCTAATCAAGGTCTATATATCGGCGCGTTGGTGTGCATATAAGGGCATATGAGTAATACGATCTCTCAAAGGGATCATACAGATTCATTACTGAATCGGAAGACATGAGCTCACTCATAAGATATTGGGAAGATCAAATTCCGTGCACGGTCGTCTCGCTTTGGAAGCTTGACTGAATTTGTAGGTTTGATATATACTTTTGGAAAGTATATGATCAAGACCTAGGTATGATATATGCTTTTGGAAAGTATATGATCGATACCAACTCTCAATGATCAAATGAGAAACTTATTGATAAAACTCTGAAGTAGACAGTATAAAGTTGATCTAATACTTCAGGTTTATTCTGAATCTTCCAGTGTGCAGGATGTACAGGTGTTGGGAATACCTGAGGGTGATGTGATCATAAACGATTGTATAACCATGATGCTTCCATTCCTAGGGAGTGATGAAACGGGTCTGGATTTTAGTGACTCCTCTCAGTAGAGAAGTAATTTGATCTTGGTCCAAATGTTGGACATTGATCTGAATGTGATTCAGATGTAATGAGAAGATTAGATTTGCAGTCTTGATTTAATCAAGCATCTATGGGAGGCCCAAGATCTGGATTTGAGATGTGATCCCAACATCCAAGTCACTATACGTGGAACAATACAATCTCCATGTCCTTATCTCCAAGTATCCGCAGAGAAAGCGCATTATCCTTGAAAGAGTTTATGGATAATTTCATTGTTGATATATGTATCCAAGCATCGAGAAAATTGATAATTAAATGTGATTTAATTATCATGGATAATATGAATTTGATTCATATTATAAGGAGAGTTATCTGAGATAATTAAATGTGATTTAATTATCAAAGATGTGAATAATGTGAATGTGATTCATATTATTTTGACACATGAGAATAGAGA